>CAICTM010000653.1:0-54710 GCA_903772945.1 Seminavis robusta
TTGCCCGCGTCACTAAAGCCACTCCGTGGCCATAGTTTGTTAAACTAACGAGTATTTTACACCCCATCATCAACCTAGTACGACTAGCGCGGTCATTGAGAACCCTGTCTCGAATGACTATTCACGAGAGACTCAGTCATGAGTCGAACTCAAACCCTATCTAGGATCGAGTCGCGAATAAGGCTAAGAGCCGTGTATTGCAAAGTGCATTCTTCTCCAAATAGTATGTAGGTGATTTCAGATCAGAACAAGTAGAGCAAAAGTCATCCCTATTTACTTTCATATTCAAGCTGACTCGTCTGCAGCATACACAGAATGAATGTTTCATATCCATGCATTCTTGCTCAAAAGTCTCTATAACCTTGGCCTTCTCAAACTTATTTATAGATGGGGGCATCTTTGATTCTAAATTGGATTTCCTGAAAAAGTGAACATAAAGTTTAGCCAATTCAAAATAAACGATTCTAAAAACTAATCGTTTACAAAATCATTGACTCTCGAAACAAATTGTTATCAAAATCATTGATTCTCCCAACAAATTGTTCTCAAAATCACTGATTCTCAATACGAATCACTGATTTTAAAAACATGGTGCTCTCAGAATCAGTGATTTTCATAACATCCTGTTGTCATAATCAATACTTCATGAATTCAATGCCTCACGTACCTCTCTTGCCTTTCGTTATCTGTTGTCTCTTTTCTTTCTTTACGTTTCCGCAGTGCTTCTTTCTCCCTTTTCTCTAAATTAGCTCGTGCTTCTAACAACTTTTTCTTCTTCGCCCTACTAGCGGCCATTTCTTTCGCCTTTTTTTCGTTAACCCTCATATTATATTGATCCAACTTATCATACGCCAATCTGCAAATTTTATGACCACAACGGAAAAGTCTTCATTTTCTTCAACTTCTTGAAGTATCTTTCCTCACCTTCTCCTTCAATCCAGCTTGTTTTCTCCGATTGTACTTCTTCCTTCCTGGTTTCTTTTGTTCACTCTCCTTCGACTTCTCAATTGCTGCTAAAATCTCATCTTTTCTTTGTTCCCATTCATCCACTTCCAATTTGAAAACAGCCAGTGTATCTTAATTCTCTTTTAGTACAATCTTGTACTCTTCACATCTCTCCTTCGCCTCTTCCTGGTTGCATTTATTCATCTTCATGTATGATTGCAAACAATCCTCTAACTGTTTTGAACTGTCTGCCCGCATCACTAAAAAGCGTCTGCTTTGAAACGTCCATTCCTTTTCCGCATAGGCAAGACTATGACAATCTGCAGGTTTTTGTTTTCGTGGTGATACGCGACTTGGCAATCGAAGTTTCTTCACAGACATTGCAACTGCGTCTTGGTTTCTTCTCTGTAAACAAAGTATTCGCACGCAATATGAGTGATCTTCAGAACATATCGTTACAAAAATCAATTCTTCATATATCAAGTTGTTATATCTCTTTATCCAATTACCTTGATCCTAATTTTAAGTTGATCTGCGAGTTCCTATATCGACCCAATCATTTAGTACAAATCCATCACACCGGAACGAAAACAAAACGACAACTTACCTCCAGCCTATTCTCCAACAAGGCTACTTCAATATCTTCTGCATATTTCTCTTTCAAAGCTGAAGCTGCATGCGAATAATCAGCTCCCGCTTTCCCTTCCTGCAGGTCTAAGGCTGCCGCCACTTGCACCCAGGGATCCAACGTCTCCTCCATTTTCTCTTACTCCTCGTTTTTCTTTGTCTCTTCGTCAGGTCTGTCATCGTCCATTGCATTTCTATTTCCCTGGGATTCTTCCTCAGCCTTGTCAGACTTCCCACTATTCATACGATTTTAGCAAAAAGTGACTGAATTAAGTAGTTTTACTCTTGATCAGCACAAACTGCCGAATCGCCAAAACACAGGCTTTACTCTGTGGTAACTTTTCGGTTGTTTGACTTTTTCATCCCCCTTGCTTGGGAATCATCAGTGCTTGGGCTATTGTGGTACTTATGAAATGAGGTTTATGTCGGCATGCTCCGTATATTTCGTTGCAGGAGTTGATCAGGTTTTCTGGCGATTCTCTGGATCGTTTCAGTATCTCGAGTCGCTCCCTGTTGCATAGGCTGCAGTGTCGTGTCCCAAAGGTCTTGACAGTGCTGATGGGGCCTTGCCATAGGATGTAATTTCGATGCTGTTCCTTTGAATGTCGCCGTTGAGTCGGAATGGTAGAAGGAGATGCGAAGTTTTGGAATTTCGTTGGCGAAGTGTCTTGCGTATGAATCTGACTTGCTGTTTTCCGTAGAGGAGACGCATTACGTCGGTGAAGTGTTGGTTGTTCTTCTTTGACGTTTCGTTGGTTGCCCCAACTTATTCTTTGCCCGAGTTAATGATTTGATGCAGTATATGATCAGTTTATTTCTGCAGCGGTCGTCAAAACGCATTGGCCGTCTTTCTTGTTTCCTGGCTTGCAATTGCAAGTTTCATTTTGAACTCGGTGGAGTGACTCTTTGGTGAGGCTTCCTCGATAGGTCGCCCATGAAACATCTCTCGCAGGTTGTGAATCGATGGTAGGACATAGACGTTCTGATCATTCGAGGCCATGGCTCTTTTGAGGTCGTTGATTACCTTGGTATTGGGGTCGTCCAGGCGTTGGAATGTCCTATACAGAAGAATAATATCGGTTCCGGTTCCTCTTTTGTTGCTTGGCATCTCTATCTGGTTCGTTTTCTTTTTCCTCTTGTCGCTGGGAGTATCTTGTATTTCTTCTTTTAGTGTTGGTATCTCGTCTGGAACCAGTCCAGCTTTCTTTAGCGCCTCGATGTGTAGTGGTAGATTTCATCGAGGGTTTTGGTTGGCATTCTTGTTGGTAACTGTAGTGAGTTTGGCGAGTCTTTGGAACACCCTAGTGGATGTTTTTGAGGCATTGCGTTTGTGTGGGTAGTTCCCCTGTTTAGATATTTCAGTTGTTGGTTCGGTTTAAGGTGGACTCGGAAGTGAAGTTCTTCCTGGTCCGACCAGAACAAGTTCCATATCTAGATACGGGAATGCTTTTCCACTTTCTACAGTTACTTTGGGGTCGGATTGATCTTTTGGGAGTTGTCTTTTGGTTTGGTCTAGCCATATGCTACAGGTGAATACTAGGTAGTCTCCTTCGGCTAGGTTGTTGACTTTAGCCTGAAAATTGGTTCTCCATTCTACTATCATTTCATATGTCCAAGTTCCTTTGAATATCGCAAAACCATCGTCTCTGTAGAGGCCATAGTATGATGTTTCTTCAAAATGATCTTTGGTATTTTCTAGGATGTAGGCTCCTACTAGATCAGACAGCCATGCGGATTCATATCCACCAATGGTTAGTCCTTTCTCTTCTGGATCCATGTCGCCATCATATTCATAGTATTTATCTTTGAATGTTAATAGTGTAGAGTTCATCCCAAATTTGATCATATCTAGGCAGTCATCTAGTCGTCTTTGACATTCTGTGTCAAGGTTCCTGGCAAAGTATTTGACTGCTTTGCGAACTAGTTTGAATCGAACTGAAGGGTAGTAGGCTTCAGCATCGATCGATACTATTGTTGAGTTGCTAGTGTTGACTCCTAGTTTTTCTACTTGGCCTTTGAGTCGGAGGCTTGGATGATTGTTTTGTCCATGTAGTCTATTTTATTGTCGTCTAGGATTCTTTTGATTCCTAGGTATCCGAGTTTAGGGAATGCTGATGTGTAGTTGTTGGCTGGTAAACAAGTCTGTTGGGATCTCCATCTTTGTTGGGTTTCTTGTGATCTTTGATCATAAGCTTGGGTGATGGGATTGCACATGATCTGATTTGTTGGAATGCATGGGCTGATTCTTTGTCTGAGAGGCAGTCTTGCTTCAGTTCGAGTAGATCTAGTGCTGCTTTTGATACCTCAGTTAGCCTTGAGTGTGGGATCTCTTTGGCATTTTTTGCAAGATGTTGTTTGACTTGTTGTATGTATGTTTCGATTTCCATCATTCTGTATGAGTTGGTTTTGTCTGTAGGGATGACAACCTTGTTTAGATTCTTCTGAAGTTTGCGCTGTAGTTTCTTGATGGCTCTGGATTTAGGATTGGTTTGGTGTCCTTTGTAATCCGTGGCCATTTGTAGTACTATCTTCTCCAGTTGTTTGAGGAAGACTTCTACTTCGTCTGAGGCTGTTGGGGCCGTCATGTTGATCTTCTGTGGTCTAAGACCTGTCTTGAGTCCTTCATTGTTGTCATCCGGTTGTTCGTTGTAGATTTCCTTTTCTTCTTCTTTGTTCTCTTCGGTCATTATTCCGAGCTTCTTTGCTTTCTCCTGTTGTTGTTCCCTGTGATAGTGTTTCCACCTCACGGAATCTTTGTATCTTCGAAGGCCATCAATGGCATTGAGAATTACATCGTCGGTGCTTGGTTGTGGGACATATTTCTCACTTATTTCACCTACTAAGCTTTGTACCTCATCCTTCAGGGAGAGATCATAGTGACTGTTCGCTTTAGTAGTATCAGTAGTGCCCGTCTGAGAATCATTGTTCGAGGTAGACGACAACAATAGGCGAACATCTCTGGATAGAGAGAGGATGGCCATGGTGTCGGCTGAAAGCAAAAAAGCAAGCAAAAAGAATCGCTACGGAGCTACCGACACGAAGTTGCTTCTTGATGCTGGTACGAACGTAGATTTTCTCAGAGTGCTTGTGTCATACGATTTTAGCAAAAAGTGACTGAATTAAGTAGTTTTACTCTTGATCAGCACAAACTGCCGAATCGCCAAAACACAGGCTTTACTCTGCACTATTGTCAATATCCGTCGATGTCATCTGCGCATCTTGAATGTCATCTTCCGAATCATCATCATCATCGTCATCATCATCTTCGTCGTCCTCACCATCATCATCATCGCTTCTCTTTCTTTTCTTCGCATTCTTTTTCTTTGCATTCTTTTTTGCTTTTTTCTTCCCTGTGCTGTCTTCCTCCTCCGTATCATCGCTTTCATTCTGGCTTTCGTCCAATTCCTCTTCAGAATCGTCCATATCCCAGTCATGCTTTTTCTTTTCAATCAGAAGTTTCACGTTGTCAACATGAAGTGCCAGAGACATATTCGCCTCTTCCTTTGTGATGCCCAGAGCATTGTTCGTCCTTCCATCACAATTGTTGTGTGAATTGTCAGCCCCTTTCCTCAGGTCGCGCAACAATTTCGAGCTTGGAGGTACTTTACGGCGATAAAGTTTGCCAATCTGCTTCTTATCAAACTTCATATGAGGAGAGATGCAATTGTTCGCCATCAGCTCGCCAATAGCTTCTCCCTTGATGACCTGGTTTATGTTCGACAACCGAATTCCAACCGAAACCAATTTAAAGAAGGTTTCCTCATTGGCTGGGTATATCACTCGGCCCAACTCTGGCTGTGAAAGATTCACTGGCTCTTCTTCAGTATTCTTCAATTTTCAAAAATAAGGTCAGCAACAATTTTCAATGATTTACACAACGAAACGTTCTGAAAATCACTCACCGTTTCCTCAACCCTGAACTCTTCAAGTGGATTACCACCATCCAGCAAACGCAGAGGTACATTCTTCAGACTTGGCGACTGCTTTGTCTTGCCTTTTTTTGGTATCTTTGTCGCAATCACTTCATCCCTTTCATCAATGCTCTTTTTCAAAACCTTGTACTTCTTTGTGTACCTTGACATCTCTTTGTTCCACAAAGGAAAAACAGAAGGATCATCCAAATTAATCCTGCGATTTAGAACATCGAGAGCAAACTCATCAAACCTTGCGAACTCAGGCACGAAAATCTCCAGATTCTCATCATCATCTATCATAATTTCGCCAGTTATAAGATTGTGAAACAAACCATATCCAGAATCCTTCTGAAATAAACGTTGCAAGACTTGAATTTTGTTCGAATTCAAATCCAGATGCGACTTCACTCTCTCTGGAAAAGTATTCAGAATCGCAGCCATTCCAACATTAATTATAGCTGCTTCCTTGCATAGTTCTGTCAAATTCCGATCGTAACCATAAGTGCGAATGTCTTTGGTGTTCGAAATTCCAGGCGGTTTATGTCCTCTGTACATCAGAATACAACAAGTTAGAATTCAATGATTTTCCAAACAAACAGTTCCAACATTCACTGATTTTCAAAACAAACAGTTCCAAGAATCACTGATTTTCCAAACAATCTGTTCCAAGAAGCACTGACTTTACAAACACTCACTCTGTGTACAGCCGATACGTCCAATTCTGTGCTGCTGTCTTTTCCTTAAACTCAACCAGCAGAGGATTGTAGCCCAAATGGTTCACGGTTCGTAATATGTTGCGCGTGATGGAAGTGATCAGACTCAGAAGAATCTTCTTCACCGTTGGTCCTTGGCGTTGCAAACCCAACAATTTGTCGCTTAAGCCAAATTTCATTTCGTCCCTCACTTCAATGAAAGACAAAATAAAGTCCTTAAAGTGAACTTTCGCATTCTTATCCGCATCCTTCGACATCAAATCTTTTTGGACTTTTTCAACCTTCTTCGCCTCTGCAAACAAAGGACAGTGTTTTGGCAGCTGCCATGGTGTTTTTTTCCCGTTCCTCCCTGCCCTTGCACCTTTCCAGGTAAGGAAGAGTTCCAACTTGTCTACCAAAGCACGGTCAAGCACCATTTCGGCCACCCTCGCAGCAATGTACAATACATTATGCTGAATCCATAGAGGGGAAGTCATCATCGCTCTGATCTCGTCTCTTTTCGCCATTTCTGGGTATTGAACGTACTGATTCATGAAATGCCCGCCGTTAAATTTCACCAAGTCATGAACCATCTTCGGTGCAAACATCCCTAATCGACACAATGTGTACATGACTTGGCTCCCATTCTGTATTGTTGCACCATCAAAGGGATTCTTTTTCCGAAACGCAATGTACATTTCCTCTGCCTTTGTCAACTTTGCCTTCTGTTTTTTAGGAGGAACCATCCTCCCGACCACCAGTCTCTGTACGTCCATGCGTCCCAAAGGATATACTGGAGCAATGTGAAATGAATACTCCAAAGCAAGCCAATAGTCTTTTTCGGCCACTCCATGAGGTCGCAACAGCGAATCTTTGTGCTGCTTTTTCATGAAAAGCCGGTATTCCGCGAACCACATCAAGTGATTTTCCAAAACACGCTGTAAAACCATTTCCCATGGGGCCTTCCAGAAACCCACAGTTCTCTTTTCTTTGTTCTTCCCAACCTCAACTTCAAACTAAACCACAGACAATCATTATACGCCACTGAGTTCACAGTCCTTCACTGATTTTCAAAACATTCCGTTACCGAAATCACTCACCTTTAGCTCTTTCAATTCATCCAACTTTCCTTCATCCTCCATGTGTTCGAAAAACTCTGCCAGGGTAGAACGATGCGTAGTCAAAACCTGCTTCTTCCCTCCTTCTGTTGTCGCAGCACCAAACTCTTTGCACAATGCCAGCCATTCCTTCCAAGAAACGTCCTCTGCATTCCAACCATACCTCACACGAGTTTGCATTTTCTCTTGTGTTTTTGAAACTTCAAAATTTCCTTTTCCTACTGGAAGTTTATCCAAATTTTCTTCCAAGTCAAAGTACTTCCTTCCATACCCGTCCAGCGGCACGTCAGGTCCCATGAAAAGTTGTCCTTCGCCAACACACCTCGAAACTGTGAACCGGTGTTGTCCGTCATATAGAAACAATCTCATAGCACTCAAACACCGCAAAAATAAACTCAAAGTGCGAACATTCCAATGATGCGGCTTGTCGTCCTGATACTCGTACAACAAAGGACATGCCTCCTCGATGAATTTCTTCATTCCCTCTTTTGTTGCAATTGGCCATTGCCCAACCCAGCTCAAAAAGGAGTAAACCTCTTCAGGCGAAACACTCTCCTCACTTTCTTTAGGACTCTTCAAATTGAAAATAGACAGACATCTTGTAAAAACTGCCCGTGACAGCTTTCCACAACTTCTGCCACGAAGAACGCCTCTCTTCATGTTCGATCCAATTGACCGTGCAATGATCTTCAGATTGCTCCTAACCACTTCACATGGTTCGAGTTCTGACACATTGCCACACTCCCTCAGTTCGTAGTCCGCAAAACTAATGTAACTTCCCATGTTGAAATTTGTATCGATCCTCGGATACAAAACACTCATCATTAGCGGCTCCTGGAACACTGCTTCTGTTCCCTCGGCTGCATTTGGGTCCTTTGTGTACTCGTAAAAACAGCGATATTCCAGCAGTCGATGGTTTCCGGCTGGTTGATATGGTTGTCCTGAATATTCACCTGTCTCAACAAAAATCGACATATTCAATGAACTTTCCACATTAAAGACCACGTTTTTTATGTCACCCTTTTCGCAATCAATAGACTTCAATTGCAATTCCTTCATTGGCCTATTTTCGTCAACAGGTAATTCCACATTCCACAGATTCTCTAAGGAAGACAAAACAACACAGAGATACTCAGAACACATCGTTTTCAAAATCACTCAACACAGAGATACTCAGAACACATCGAAATCACTCAACACAGAGATACTCAGAACACATCGTTTTCAAAATCACTCTAAACATTCACACAGATTCTCAGAACAGATCGTTCTTAAAATCGTTCTTAAAATCAATCAACATTCACACAGATTCTCAAAACAGATCGTTCTTAAAATCAACACAGATCTTTGTCATAATCATTCAACACATCCGCACTGATTCTCACAACAAATCGTTCTTAAAATCATTCAACATGGCATAACCCTAACCTCATCGACTCTCAAAACAATATGTTATCAGAATCACTACTAACCTGAACCATCTTCCACAAAGAACTTGTCATCCTCCACAAACCTCCCCTCCATCTTGTTCCCATCACATCTTGACATGAACTCTGCAATACATCTTTTCTTCAAATCATCAAACAATACCATGGTGCAATTTTGGCATACATTCTTTATTGCCTTTTGGTTTTCCTCAAATGGAATTTATGAGCTTTCCCTCTGGGAAATTCTCGATCAGCGAAGAGAGCCAGCCAGTCACTCCACGATTTCGCGCGCGCGCGCTCGCACGGAAGTTGAAGTTCCGAATCTGCGTGCGCGCGCTCGTCCACGTTGAAGTTCTGAATTCCGGATTCGCGCGCACGCGCGTCGAAACGTTGGAGTTGAAGTTCCGAATCTTCGCGCGCGCGCTCGCCAAAGATTCCGCGAAAGTTCAATTTCAAGTGTCAATCCGTTTCACATCTTTGACTAAGCTCATAATTTCAAAACAACTAGTTCTGAAAATCACTGATTCTCCCAACACTCAAACTTCATTTTCGAAACAACTAGTACTCAAAATCACTCCTTGTAAGTTTCATTCTCACAACAAACTATCATGGATTGCCAGAACAGGTAGTTCTTAAAATCACTGATTCTCAAAACAACTTGTTCTCAAAATCAGTTCCTTTTCACTAATTCTCCAAACATATCCAAATCATTTCCTTTTACCAATCACTGATTCTCAATTGATTTCCACAACTGGTAGTTCTTCAAATCACTGATTCTCGAAACTACTTGTTCTCACAATCACTGATTCTCAAAACCAATTGTTCTAAAAATCAATTATCATGAGTGAACCTGAAGAAAACTACGCCACCGATGACGAAATCGGCACTTTGAAACAGCCTCCTCCAGCACCTACTAAACCAAGCCATGCTACCACTCCTGCTGCTACTGCTGCACCAGTCCCGGCCCCCGTTACAGCACCTGAAACTCCTGCTTGCAAAAAATCTAACATCTTCGTTTTCGAAATGAAAAGAGGAAAGCATTTCAAATTTGAAGGAGAAGAACAGGCCAATGCCTTCCAGAAGCAGTATGCCATTGTCATCAAAAAGCGTCATGCTTACGTCAGCCTCGCAAGCGCAGAGAAGAAATTCAAAGCTCTCACTGAAGGAACCACTAACACAACTACTGCTGCTCAGGCCCCCGCCCGCAATCGTGCAAACACTGCTGTCGACAATGTCGACAACGATGCTGTTAGGCGCCTTTTCGACGACATCAGATCTAATCAGGATGCTGAGCGCCTTGAGGTTCATTGGCTCACTACTGATACTGCCGAGTTGGTCCTACTCCTTCTCAAGCCTGTTGACCGCTTCCAAGGTGACCCCTGGTACTTCAAGTGTATCAACTACATCAACATATTCAAGAGATGGTTCCAGATCTACAAATGTCCCGATAAAACTATTGAAAAAGCTTTCAACAATTTGGGCACTTCTCCCCGTTCTTGCGACACCGATCCAGAAAGGAAGCAAATTTTGGCTGAGGAGTACAAGGATAAGCGTGGCATGACTCGTCAAAATGAAATCCACCTCTACCACACTTTCGTTCCCATTCCAACCGACACTCTCAACTCTACCGATGAAGAGACTGACTGGATCAAAAATCTCGCCGAAAAGGTCGGTAATACCATGCTCGAAATTATGAAGAAACCTGATTTCCGCTCTTTGCTTTCTCGCCTCGACAAGGATCGTTCGAGCAAGCTCAGCGATACTATCTTCAACGAGAAGAAGGGCACCAACCTACCCAAATACCTCCGCGAGGCTGCGGTATGCGTCAAACCCATCAATGGCAATCTCCAGGATCTCGTTCCCGCCAATATTCAGCTCGACATGATGCATGACCTTCTTACCAGCTCCACGACCACTGCTAAATATCAGGGCTAAGCCGCAGGAAAATCACGGAGTGACACATATGCATTGCAGCGCAGCAGCTAAAATCATAGAACTTGTCGTTAAACCATTCATTTCATACCCGGCCGACCCAGTGTAAAGACCCCTCCGGGGGTTAACTACGGCCGTCCGTCTAGTGTTAACCTCGGCCTCCCGGGCGCTATCTTGCCCTTGTAACAACATGCAGGTATCTATCCTCTCGTCATGGTCGTCAACTGGTGTTTTGGGTGATTTTTTTAGCTGTTTTTTTGAGGTGGGAATCAATCTGTGACTGAAAGTGGGAGCAGGCACGAGCGCCTGGCGCCGTCATGACAGAATCTTCAATCAGCAATCCCTGGCGGCAAGCAAACTTAGTGAAACACAACTGGATACAGTAGCCCTCCCTTATGCGGTGCAGATTGCTTAATTAAAAACAATTGCATCCTGTGCAATGCTGCATGCTGCCTGATAGACAAACAAAAAACTGTACATGTATGTATCGATAACCAAAATGACTACCTCTCTCTGCCGCCGGTACCGTAACTCCATACTTCATAGCACGGCACAGTAGTATTACTGAGGTGAAACCTTTGTGGATGGCGACGTGCCCAGCACCACGTCCAACGAAGCATTCGAAATTCCAAACCCACTCGTCCCCTCCTTGTGGTGGCGTCCATGATGCATGCGGAGGTTCTGAAGCCACGGCAAAAACTGCGTCGCCACGAAAGTGCTGTAGGCACTACCATCCTCGTAGCTCGTTGCTTTCAAATGCAAGTTGTGAATAGAGTAATGCGTCAAATCGTAAAACAGATATCCCGTCATGAAGCCTCCCATGAAACAGTTTGCCGCCGCCCGGCCCAACAGCATGTTAGGCGGAATGGACAGGATGCACGCAATGGCCGCCGCAGGCAGGGGAGGGAAGACCAACCGGAGCTTGTCGGTGGGACAGACGTGATGGTTGCCGTGCAACAAAAAGTGGATGATATTGGCCCAGTAGGTTTCCGTGTGGGCGTGAAAGACAAACCGGTGCAAGGTGTATTCCAAACCGGGCCAAAACAAGAAGCCCGACGCGAACAAGACAGTCGTGTCGAGGGAACTAAAGCCAGGAGACACCGTCAGGTAACAGATGATGGGAATCCAAACCAACGGAGCGGTCCACCAAGGACACTTTGTGAGGGCATTCACAACTTTGGATTCGAAAAAGGTGACGGGGGTGCTGACGCGGTACTCGTGGACCCATGCTTGATAGTCCTTGCCGAGTCTTCCAACGTCCTGTAGGATGGGTTCATTGTTCCGGATTTTTTGCTCCAGAGCCTTTCTCTTGCTTGTAGCGGTGCTTGTAGCAGTTGAAGATGTCATGTTCTATTGTTCTTTTTGTTTTGCTTTCGTTTTGTTAATCGAATGAATTAATCAATCAGACGATGAGGATGAAGGGATGTTATGCGGTTGCACCTTGTTGTTGCAGTATTATAACCCCGGAAGTTGTGGTGCGTTTCTGCTTTTTGCTTTTGGAGTTTGTGGTGTTTCACAAAAATTTCCTGTTTGTTGCAGTGATGGCTATGGTGGCTTTGATAAGTCGTAAGACTCAACAACAGAATATTGGATGCAGTGGCTTGACCGGACTGGCTTTATAGTCTTCACCCTGCGCGGCCCCGAACGATTTTGGGGCGTTCGTTAAGCCTTTGTTTGACGATCTGGTTGTACATTTAGATGGTGCCTTGACAGATTTATACAAATTTGTTGCGAACGCGAATAGACATAATTCTTTGATGCGCCGGGCTGTTAAACATAATTTTTGGAGCAAACGGCCCTGCAAACTCCGAAGTTGGTCCTGCATGCCGTCAGTGGCAATTGATACACCCACAGTGACACCTACCGTTACCGGTACCGCATCTACAGTATCATCATTTATTTACCACCTCTAGCTAGCTAGCTAGCTAGTAGCTAGCTATTAGTTGCGGCGCGCTACCGAGCAATGCTATTAGTAATCCAACAGTGAGCTTTTGCTGGGACCGAACGTAGTCACAAGTCATTCATTTTGCAGACGCGTACAAACCAGAGCCAACAAACTTTATTAAGATACCATACCACCACCACCACCACTCATGCATGGTAGCTACTAGGGGTTCCAGAACGGCAATGGGTCCACCTGTCGCCTCTCGCACCAGCCAATCACAAACGTTCGTGGTTGACGACCTTGGGCACCAGAGCTGGCACCAGTCTGCTCCATCATGCAGGGGGTACCAGGTACCAGTACAGGCTGAATCTAAACTATCGCGACAAACGCAAGCCCGCTCCCGGTAAGACATTCGAATGCCAACCGGAACCTCTTGGAACGTTCCTCGAAAAAGACTTAGAGGACTCTTATTAGCCTCAACCCTAAACTCAAATGACATCACTCCGGAGCTCCGATCGATCGATCGATCCAAGCCACTCGTACACCTCTTCTTTTTCATTATTTCGATACCTCTATCTTTACTCTCTATTGACTCTATCAAGATGATACTATAGCGGCTACTCCTCTTAACAAAGGCTACTACTCACCACCATGACAGGCTCCTCTTGTTTGGCTAGGCTCGAAAGCGACAGCAGCAGCCGTTCTGTCGTTCCGTTCGATCGATTTGGTTGACGACGATCGAATTCCGATGACTTCTTTCCAACAATTCTCCTTTGATACTTTGGGGTGGGTGCTCCAGTCTTCATCCAAAGCCACCCACTCCTCTACCATACTCTAGAGTGAAGATTGAGTCCTGAGAGTGAGGACAGGAGCACCTTTCCCATGGAAAAATGCATGGCAGAATAACAACAAAATGCAATCCAAGCCTGTTTTTTTAGAGAGGGTCCATGACAAACCTTGGAGATAGCTAATGCTTTTGAAGAGGAGTGTCTGTGAGTGTGTTGGGGAGCTACTCCTCTGAAAGCATTAGCTATCTCAATGTATTGGTAAAGCTAATAGCCATTTGGTCAACACTGTTGCCATGGTGATAAAATTCATTTTATTAGCTTCAATCTTTTCTTTATTCCAACTAGTCATTTCAATGCAGGATTCGCGAAATGACCACTTCCGGGTTCCCATTTCCGAAAACCGAAAATAACTGTCAAAAATGCTCCCATTTTGACACCTGTCAGCGGTAATAAAGTCATCCTGTACACATCGGATGTCCCAATCTAATGCACCACAAAGCGGAACGACTCGTGTCAATGTAAAACGGCTGAGCCATTCTTGGATGTTGGGATCAGATTCTTAAAAGTAAGTTAACGTTTTCGACAATTTGAATTCGTGACTTAAAATTACGTCTCCATGAGACGACGTTCCTTTAGGTTAACCCCCTCAGTTGCACTCTGAAATCGATTGGCTCGCGTTTACTGTGTACATTAGTGTACCCGCACTTCAGTTGCAGAATCAACGGTCATGTGTATCGTTAAATAAAAAGTTCCCTTTCGAAAGATTTAGATTGATTCGTGGAAAAAAGAACTTTCTAAGGTTAAGGTTAAACTAATCCAATCGCATGCGCACCTCTCCACTACTAGCTAGTACGTACTACGTACCGTACAAGTCCAGCCAAGTCCATTGTTGAAGGTGCAGCACTGACTTCTCTCCCTCATTGAATTGCTATGGCAAACAGGAGAGAAATCCAAGCTTGGCCGACAAGAGTACCACGTATACCGGTAGGAGGAGTTCTTTATCCAATCGGCGGATCGATCGATCGATCGCAATGAGGTAAGCTTACGGTATGATCAAGCGTGTTAATTGAATGTACAGCGCTGACTTCTCTCCCTCATTGGATTTCTATGGTATTCAGGAGAGAATTCCAAGCTCGGCCGTCAACAGGGAGTTGTTTTAATTATTCGAATCGAATTGATTGGTCGCACCTCTGTTATCCAAGCCTCACTCAAGCCGGTCGTCTCCGGTGTAGATTGGAAAACTATCCCTCATTGAATCCTATGGACCATGGGATGGCAGTCAGTTCTCCGCCCATGACGGCCAAGTTGGAGAAAATCGAAAACAATGGTAAGTCTCAGGTCGTCTGCAGTTCAGCACAGAGAACAAAACTCATATCTATTTGTTGTTTTCTCTGCTGCACTGCCGATGGCCAAGGAAATCCCATTGTCGAACGAACGAACGATCCCTCTGGATAATAACAAGAGAGGAGGCTACCGGTCCTACGGAGGAGGCTCGGTTAACTCCAGCCCTATCAACAGCATGAACGCACAGAGAAGATCGTCGTCGATTCATTGAATGGCTACAAGAGGAGGCTACACGACAATACTCGTACGCACAGAGGAGAGTGGATCCTACTGCTGGATTCATCCCTCCAGTGTTATTTCCTAGTGTTTTGGTGGTGATTCATGTGTCGGTACCCACTTTCCTGTATGCACAAGTCCTCGGGCGAACGACTTGCTTCTTTCGTATGATAAAGATAGATAAATAACTCGTAAGATAATAGATCATCGATTACCGACCAATAGACCACTCCTTTCATTAGATAGTAGACACCTTATAGATCAATAGGATTGACAAACAATATTCGGTTGTGTATATATTCGTCATAAGGATCCAATGCGAGGTACCTGTACCGGAGTGTAGCGAGCAAAGCCGAACCTGAGTGTGTTCGGTACTGTTGCCACTGTCGTCGATGTAACTATACGGCAGCCCGCTACAATGGCTGGATTGACAATCTTGTGTTGTGCATGTATTCGTCATAAGGATCCATTACGAGGTACTTGTACCGGAGTGTAGCGAGCAAACCGAACCTGAGTGTGTTCGGTACTGTTGCCACTGTCGCCGATTAACTATACGGCAGCCGGCTACAATGGCTGGATTGACAATCTTCGGTTGTGCATGTATTCGTCATAAGGATCCATTACGAGGTACTTGTACCGGAGTGTAGCGAGCAAAACCGAACCTGATTGTGTTCGGTACTGTTGCCACTGTCGCCGATGTAACTATACGGCAGCCGGCTACAATGGCTGGATTGACAATATTCGGTTGTGCATGTATTCGTCATAAGGATCCAACGCGAGGTAACTGAGTGAGGGAGCTGGAACTAAGGAATCAAAAGACGAACGCTGAAAAAAACGGAATTCCGGTGAAGCCAAAAATTAGGGATAGAGATAGGTGTAAGCCAACAAAACTGGAAATTGAAGGTTTAACAAGTTTAGGGGTAGGAATAAAATCATGATTATTCAAGGTTAGTGCACTCATCACAATAAGCCAGCATAAGCTACAAAGGTTACAATTACATTAGGGAATGACAGCTGTAAAATTATGGTTATCGGGCGGCAACACACACGACGAAGTCGGGTGTTGTCGCCAGGGCTAGCCTAAATAAAAAAGAAGGTTACAATGAGGGAATGATACCGGGCGGCAACACACGACGAAGTCGGGTGTTGTCGCCAGGGCTAGCCGGAAAGAAGAGTGCAATCTCAAACATGCCATCCTTCTTCTATCTGTCTTTCTGCCGAGGTATCGCAGCTCCTGCTGATTTAGTTGTGAGGGCGACATGATGACTCATGGGTAAGCTATTGGTACCAAGGAGCTGGTGGCTGGCTGTATGAATCCTTGAACAAGGTAATCCAAAGCGAGCAGCACAGCACAATGCCAGTGGAAGAGCGGGATATGGTACAAAAAGTCACACATTCATCAACCATCATGATTTCTACACTCACACCATGTGTTAAAGCATTGTGGGTTATCATTGAAAGAGGATAGGCAAAAATCTATAGTAGCTGTTGCTGTTGGGTGTTGGATACCCAAGCAACTATAGTATACGATGTGGTGGACGCCCACTCATTGTGCCCCTAACTAAAGGTAATGGGGCTTGGTGCATTTTGCCCCCATCTTGTTTGTCGTGCTCTACCGTATAGATAGATTATCCGGTCTTCGATTAGGAGATCAGAAGCGACCACGAGTCAACGCGACGCAACCTCGTCCATCACAGAGGAGAATCCCTCCAGCGGACCTCTCTGCGCTCCATGGTATGGTTTGATGCAGTGCTAGTTTCCATTCCCCTTGGGCATTTGCTCGAGTCCAGCTTTGTACCGCCAACAGGGTTGCCTCGTCGAGACCCGGAGTAACGGGAAATCAGTATCGGACACCACCATAACATCGGCATCGCCAAGTTTCATGCCAGCTGGCCGCGCCCCCTCTTCGAGACATGTCTTCCATTCATCGAGTCGTCCACCTTCTTCCATGACTGCAGACACTTGATTGGCCGGTTGTGTACTACAAACTTGCTTCATTTCGTCCAACTTTCCTTCTCGGAGTGCATCGTAAAATGTTTTTTGTTGTGCCAAGACACCATCGACATCGTCCTGAGATGGATCAGTTTCGTCTAGTAA
This sequence comes from Seminavis robusta, assembly GCA_903772945.1. Classification (NCBI taxonomy): domain Eukaryota; phylum Bacillariophyta; class Bacillariophyceae; order Naviculales; family Naviculaceae; genus Seminavis; species Seminavis robusta. The sequence goes on from CAICTM010000653.1 coordinate 16,986, forward strand.
AATGTCGGTAGGTCGTAAATGTTGTCCGAGTATCTGCAGCCATTCCGGGACTTCTCCCTTTCCAGAGCCAAATGAACGACCAATGGCACTGATCCCAAACCATCGAAATTCGGAAGAGCCATCTTCGGAAGAAGCAGCAACAGCAAGACTATCAAAGTACTCTTTCCAGTCATTTGTATTTCCGGCATCCGCCAAAAAGCCATTTCGCTGATTGCTGTCCAAACCCCAGTCGTCACTGCTGGAACCATCAGTTGGGATGACCACGACATAGGTACTCGCCTGGACCAACCGTCTTTGCAGTACCTGTAGAGGCAACAATGCTGATTTCAATTGCTCTGCAGTTCCTGATAATGCCAGTAGCCGCACCGCCCGTGCCGATTTATTCATCAACTGTGCCAGTGGTTGTGCCGTTTGAAAGGGTGCATCGGCCAATGGATTCGATGGCAACCGTAGTGTCAATCCCAAGGCATTGAGTTCCTTTTCCATTCTGGTCAACTGCTTGGATCGCCGTTGACATTCTCGTACAAAGAGACCCGTACTGCCGACTCCAGCTACCATGGCCACGGCAATGACGGGGAGCGACAACATGTCACTGGAGTTATTATTGAGTTCTTGGGCCAACCAGGGAGATGCAAAAAAGGTCAATGCCAACAAGCCAAAAAGATTGATGCGGAGGGGTTCACTCTGGTTGAGAGAATTGTACTTGGTCAATGCATCGCCGCGAACACTTCGCAACGAAAAGAGGTCAAAAGTTGGCTTGGAGACATCGAATTGGGACATGTGAAGAAGAACAGATGATTTTCTTCTCTCATTATGGCTCACAGTAGCGCTCGGCTGAAACAGCCGTGGCACAAAGGCTGTTGTCGACCCGCCAACCAGGCCGATAAGAAGCAGTAGCTTGACTCTGATCATGTTGCTTGTTTTATTCTTGATTCTGCTGCCATGTACTGTATGTGCTAGCTCGACTTTGCCAACAGCTAGCTGGCAGCACAGTCTCTCCCTGCCTCATGAGTCAATGGTTTTCTTATCTTTTGTGCCGGTATCTTTGTGAGAAACTGACGTCATCGTTTCAGAAAGATCGCGAAGCCAATTTCAACCACGGCCCTTGGTTTTTGGCTTGCTTCATGCCAATCGATGTCAGGAGACCATCAGCAGTTCATCAGCGAGAGGTTTAGAAAACGCTGATCTCATTGTGTTGCCCAACAGCTCTTATCTATCTACACAGTATCTCTCTAGCAAGCTTTGTACCGGTTATCTTCCACCATGATTTCTTCTGGTAGAATCTTGCTGCTCTTGGCGGCCGCCATTTCTTCGGCATCGGCTTTTGTTGCGCCTGTGCCCAAACCATCCGTCCTGACCACCACCACCAACACACAACAACTGCCAATAGCTGCAAATAATAATGAAGCCAATATCCGCCGTGGAACCGTCTTGTTCATGGGCTGGGGTCCTGATCCCATCTGGTCTCCCGCGACTGTAACATCCAACGAAAAGGCTTGCCAATCCGGCAGTTGTGTCAGTATCACCCTTTCTGTCAACCCCGAGACAGCGGCCGAATACGCCATTCCCGGGCAATACGTCCAAATGCGATTGGACGGAGACACCAAACCACTCTTTTTGGCCATTGCCAGTGGCCCCGATAAGGAGAATGCCTCGTTTGAATTCTTGATCAAAAAGACAGAGGGAAATGAATGGATTACATCGGCAGCGTCCGGCACCACGGTCGAAATGTCCCAAGTCTTGGGTGGTGGATTCCCCATGGACGAAAACCTCGAGGGATTCAAGTACGATTTTCCCACACAAAACGTCTTGCTCTTTGCGGCCGGGAGTGGCATTGCCCCCATCAAGGCCGCCATGGAAAGTGGACAGCTCAATGTAGCCGGTAGTGGTGGCGGTGGTGGACGCACGGCTCGATTGTATTACGGAGTGCAAAATCCCGATGAACTTTGCTTTGTCGAATCCTTTGGACAATGGGAACAGATGGGATATCAGATTGTCCCCGTCTTGAGTCAGCCGCCTGCCGATTGGGAAGGCCGAACGGGTTATGTGCAGGCGGCCTTGGAGGAGGATGGTGTCCCCATTCCACGAAATTCCGGGGCACTCATGTGCGGGATGAAAGGAATGGCAGAGGCTGTCAAGGACATCTTGGTAAAGGCAGGAGTCTTTGAAGGACGAGTTCTGACCAACTTTTAAAATGACGTAGAAACTGAAGCCAGTGATTGAGAGATAAGGAAGGATGGGTGGGTGGATGGATGGATGGAAGTCGAGAGCGGTCACTCGTTGTGATTTTCTCTACTACTACCGTACCAGTAAATGCTCTTACGAAAATCTTTACGATCCTTTATGTATTCACAGCGAAGAAGTCTCTGTCCAGCAATTCAGATTTGGGCAATGCATTGTCTGAATGCCATCTCACGAGACGGGGTTGAGCTTGTTTGGGGTGGTTGGTCGTTATTTTGTAACAATACAGACATCGTTCTAGCTACTGTCTGTGGGAAGAACTACTAGCTTACCGTGCAAGGAGGCTGCGGGGTGGTACTACTACATGTCGTATTGTATTGAGTTGTGGCAGTGCCGGGACTACTTTCTTCTGCAATCCTTTGGCTTCGTTATACTCTTGTCCTTGTCCTGTCCAGGTTAAAACGAACAGTCGAGTAACAGGCACAAAGAGAATTGCTGTCAGCAGATCGGGATTGACTTGACTTGACTCCATCCACCTTCGGGCTTCTTGCAAAGGAAATTGTAGCTGTTGACTACTAGCTAGATGTCATCATCGGTCCATCGCGGACGCATCTTTTCCCATTCTTCTTTTGTGGGCGGACCAATTCGAGGAGGGTTGCGTAGCTTTTGCCGTTCTGTGACCTTTTCCATTGTTCGCAGCATGGAGGAAGCTCGTTTGGTATACATGGTAAAGCCTGCGGAAGCAGCAAGGCACACAGAGAAGATTACGATTGGTGGAATTCCAATCTTGTTGCTGTTATCGTCGGTGTTCTTGGATCCTGCAGTTCCTTGAGACGCCATGGCATTGATCAGATACTGCGAAGATGAAGGCTGCGGATGCTAATGCTAATACTATGGTATCTCGGCGCTTCTCTTATGTCAAGACGATCTGTTGTGGGAATGCTTGGGATGGGATTGATGAGACAATGCGCTCGAGAAGGCCAGCAGAGCTAAAAGGTTGGCACCTCGAGCTTTCTCAAATTTACTCCGACTACCAATCACACAAGAATGAACTCTGTATGGGAGAAGGGGTATTATATCGCCAACGCGCACCGAAAGAAGGCAAAATCAACGACTTCGAAGCTCATCGCTGAACAAAGTTGCACAACACTTCTCTCTTTGTTGTCATCAAAGGCGTCTCATTTTTCTTTCGCATCGTCATTTGCAGTTGTCCACAGCATACATTCATCATTATGAAGCTCGGTATCGTCTCGGTTCTTGCATGGCTTGCAGCGTCCATGCCGGCGGCTGCTTTGGTTGCAACTACGGAAAACAATGACGAGATGATCCCGTCGTCCTTGGCAAGTGGCAAAGACTACGACGGTCCTCCAGGTCCTCTCTCCAACACACAAGTGCAAAAGACTGTCATTTGTCCTGGAACCTCTCCTCAAAATCTATACGAGGGTCATATCCAGTTCGGAGGTCGAACTCGGTTCGTCGTCAAAAACGTCGCCTCGGATCCCGTCGTCGTCGCATTTGTCGATCGAAGCAATGGAATGGAATACTCGGCGGCCAATGGTGACATTACTCCAGCTCGAATGGATCCAAATTCTTTTTTAGCTCCAGGCATGACCAAGGTCTTTGCCGTCAACGAGGGTCACGTCTTTCACGTGCGAGACGCCAAGACCAACGAACTCCTAGCACAACACCGTGCTGGATTGATTCCAATCGAAAACAAATTTCAACAAGAGATTGGGCACTGTCCTATCAAAGACGGAAAAAAGCAAACCTTCGACGATGGCTCGTATCGCGTCATGCGAAAGTTCCCACAATGGAGACCTGCCTTGGTGGAAAAGTACAGCGAAGAAATCTACGTCGACGCTGGCTTTAAGAACACGGTCAAGTCCAGCACGGGGCAAACATGTCCCGTCAATTTCTACTTTGTCGCCAAGAATGCAGGAAAAAGCAAAAGACGAAAACCCAACTATTGGGAACGACTCACTATGCACTTGGGAGGCAACAACAAAGCCAAGGGGACCGATGGCGAACTGTGGGATGCCAGCACCAAGTACGAGCGCACATATGTTGGGCACGAGTTTGTCGCACGGTTGGCGCATGATGACAGCGTTGTAGTCGATCACTTGTCCATTGGACCCGTCAAGATTCAAGACTGTGGCAAAAAGAAGCAACGTAATACTGTCCAAGTGGCCTCTCATGCGACGGCGATTATCGTTCCGATTGGACGAAGCAATGGGCTGGATGAAAGTGTCGTGAACCAAACTGTTGCAGATGTCCTTGCCAATCCCACCATGAATACAACCGAAAGTCGGCGGGGGCTCTACTTCAAAATGTACACCGAGTAAGTACAAGGGTCGTGTGGCTGATTGCGGCATAACGCGCCAACCAACAAGAACAAGGAATGGAATCGGGAAAAGTAAGGAAAGACGAGGTGGAAATACACCTACACCTACACCTATATATGCATGCCTTCCTGCAAGGAAGTGGAAAGCCAACGACTGAAAACCAGTGTTTGTTCAAGAATGAGGCGCCCAAATCAAATTCTACGCATTGCACAAAGAGGAGACCATAGCGGTAGCGTAGCGGCTTGCTTCTGTGAACAGTCAAAGCAGCAGAGGATCCCAGTCCTTACCATAGAAAAAGTGTATAGATCATTCATCAAAATTTCGTTGCTTGCCACTTCCAATAACCACTTGGTACCTCTAGCTAGATAGATAGAGGAGCGCCAACTTGTTGGGCACAACACGAGGCAATGGAATACTAGTAGTACGGCAGTCTAAGCAACGAATCGACTCAGATGTGATTGCTAATTCACTGATCGTATCATACGGCGGGGTTTGCTATGAATGGGTGCATCCTCAGTTCTTTACTTTTTCTCTATGATACGGTAGATGCCGCCGGGGGGTTGTTGGTTGTTTCGATGGCTTTTGTAGTGCTGCAGGTTGACTGCGATAGTGATGTGGAATTCTAACCATCCATCAACTCAGTTTTGACTCAATCCAATCAATGATCTCATTCATCGTCATCTTCCAGGTCAAGATTCTTCTTGATAGCCCAGTCGCAAAATTCTGCAAAAAGGACCATGCCGCCGCCGTCCTTGTCACATTCCTTCCACTGCGCCTTGGGGTCACTCAGGTCAATTCCCCACTTGGCCATGGTATCTTTGGCCTTTTCAAATTCATCGTAACTGACACGGCGGTCGCCATCCGTGTCCACTCGTTCAAAGGCCAGCCAGTACTCGTAGTATTGTCGCAAATACTGAAGCAGCAATCGGTACTCATTTTTCTGAATGTAGTCATTGTCCTTGTCACTTTTGGCCGGAGAAGCGCTCTTGGCGGCTTGAAAAGCACGCATCAGGACGGGCTTGATATCAAACAAAGTGGGAAGGTCTACTACATCTCGCATTCCTTTATCGATCTCTGCCAAGGAAAGATATCCGTTTCCATTCACGTCAATCTTGGACCATTGTTCCATGCGCTTCTTCTTTTCTTCATCGGTTCTTTCATAAGGCAATTTCTCCTTGAGCTCAGCCCAAACCTCTGCGGAGCTCATCTTGTGCTGCAGTTTATTATCTTCTGCAGGTTGGCAAGGGTTGTGAATGATTCAATCTTCCGAAGATAGGACTGTATCACGCCTGGGTGTGTGCCATCATCACTGATCATCAGACCTGGATCCTGGATCTGCTGAAAAACCGGATCTTTGGTCATTTTCACCTTCACTCGAGTTTCTCAAATAAATGTGAAGCAGAACCCTATCTCTAATTTCAGTTCCACATCTCCGCTTTGACCTGTACAGTAGCTTGCTCCGACCACCGGCACCAACAGTGGGGAGATACTAATAGAGCAAAAGCTTTCCCACTGCAGTTCGCCCAATCCTCTGTGTCTATGATGATGAATTCTAGCATTCCAGCTTAGGTGGCGGACAAACCCGGTCTGAAGTCCATTGTACATGTCGCTCAAGCTACAAAGTGTGCCGCTAGCTAGCGTCACAAGCAAATCAGCAACTGTGTAGCTACTACCTATTTCTCCTTACAGACCACAGGCAGGAAAGCACTGTTGCTTAGGAGTTAGTTGTTCAACACGTCCTTCTTCGCCTCCTCCAGGCAATTCGCCATTGACCACCATGTCTGGTTTTGTCGTGGTCAACCAGGGAGTCTTGGCTTCCGAAATCCTTTCCATCATCGCTATCTTGCCAACCAAGTACAATCGTAGTAGATTGTCTTCAACAGTGCGGAAGGGTCGAGCTGAAATAGAGCCACACAAATTCCCCCTCTGTGGACTGTGGACCTGTGGAGCAAGATGCTGCAAGATTAGCTGAGAAGCTGCTGAGATACGACAGGGCTGATGATGATAATGATGCCGGCATTTGTGGTGCCCCTTGAAGCAAGTGGTCAAGGACTATGACCAAGCTTCACTGGTATTATCTCAACTACGTGTTCTGAACATTAAATTGCTACTAAGTCTTGTGTAATAAGAAGCTACAGTATCGGAACGCGAATATTTATCTTTCTTTATGTAGAAGAACCGCCTTAACTATCCGAGTCCGGTGTTGTCTGACAGTTGCAGTTGAATAAAAGTCCATTATTTTTTAGTGGCGAAAATCAGTCGATAATGGCGTTGGTACAAGGACTCATCAGTGAGAAACCAACTCCCTTGCAGAACACTATTGCAAGAAATCTTGCTTAATTAATTAAGGAGAAGAGCAAATCTAAATCAATGGATTCCCAATCATGAGCACCAATGAGAACAAGGCTTATCAGCTTCAAGTGAATTATGGATTAGTATCCATGACATGACTCATGGCTATTGTAAGTGTATCCAAGAATGACCTCTTTACTCACTCCCACATCCCCAAAGATTCTAGATTCCTTTACTGCAAGTATTTGATTTTAATCATTTTTTGGAGCTGTTTTGGAAGAACCTGAACCCAGACCTACCGTTTCTCTATGGAGGCCAAAGACCGATTTGGCGAAGTACTAGCTAGTAGTGGATAATCATCATATCTTGTCCTTTGCACTCTGCCCTTTTGCTTATTTGATAGATCACTAAAAATTGAAGATGAGTGCTGCATCTTATCTCCCCCTGCCACCCATACCGGTACCAGGTAGCTGTTGTTTCAGCTGTGAATGTTGCTGATCTTTTATCATGGCTGACCTTTATTGTGTGTACCGGTATGGCTTTTGAAAACAGAAGCAGTCTAACGAGGAAGTAGATCATCAAAGACACCCATCACAGAAGACTACGGGTACCTGGTACCGAATTGAATTAGCTTTTCGTTGCCCAAGCCATGAAGCATGCTTAAGATTTCCAAAGTTTTGAATTTTAGAAAACCAAATTTCTAAATTTCTAAAGGTAAACATTACGGAATTCAAGTCTCAAGAAAGATAGCTCAGCGTATTCTGGGAATCACCAGCACCAATCCGAACCTACCTTCACCATTACTATGGAGTACTTTCTGAGTGTCCAATTGAAACTGCTGTGGACAACAGTGTGTTAAGAAAGCAGTACATCTGGGCAATTAAGCTCTGGAAGCCCCATAAAGGAGAAGTGAAGAAATCCCCAAGAGATTGATCGTGGCGACGAGCGCCTTTTCTTGCAGACTGATGTGGCTTTAATGGCAGGGAGCACCACTGTAGAACGCGCCAGCTCAGACACTCATCAGACAGGCCATACGCCATACGCTGGTACTTGCAGATGCAGAAGGCTGCATGGATCCAAAACCACCATCAACCATCAACCTCAAGCTGAAAAAAGGGAAGAAAGATGCCAATAAAAGAAGCACAAGTAAGTGTGTAGGAAGCGGCTGTGGAAAGGGGAAAGGGAAGCAGCAGGATATTGTCGTGCATGCTCTACCGTACGCGCTACGCGTATGAACCTTTCGGTGAAGAGGCGACTGGGAAGTGGGAAAGGTGGCCGTTCCAGCCCCCAGCCCGAAGCTGCAACAATCTGAACAGCCAGCTCTAGCTAGATACCCCTGCTTTTCTGCTCTCTGGTTCACATTCTTCAAGAGTCTTTCCATCACAACAAAAACTTGTACGAGTAATCACTTTCAAAAGCTCTTTCAAACCAAGTTCACTGGGTCGCCACTCAAAGCGCTTGAACTACTTTTTCATTATATTAGTTGCAGCAAAAGATTGCCATCATAAAACGAACGACGATGGAGCTGGATTTCCCTCATTTGCAACTATCTTCTTCCGCCGAGGCTCATACATCCCTGATCGTTCAGCAGTGCGCAGCCATGTGCCCTCCTCATTCACCATTAGATAATGACAACACGAAGAAGGGAACGAAGCGCCCTCAGTCGCCTGATGACGACATCCCTGCCGGCGTCGAAGCGACCAGCCGAAAGAGAGCCAGAGTAGGGAAGCGAGTTCGGTTCACCATGACCACCACCAACACCGATGGACGGCCCACGGAAAAGGACGCCCTGATTGTGATCCCTCGTCATGTCAAGGAAGAAGATCTACCCTGCATGTGGTATACCCGCCGAGACTACAGATCCTTCCGAGAAGACTCGCAGTCGCTGGCACTCGCATTTGAGCTCGGGATCCTGGATCGCCTTCATCCTGATGAAATCTGCTTGCGGGGCTTGGAAGCCAATATTTCCAAGGGCCATTTGGAGGCAAGATTGGCATCCAGGGGGACACTGACCGAGTTTATCTTGAGGACTCAGGAAGCTCAGAAAGGGCATGGCATGGCAGATCCGGAAATGATCCGAGGTCTCTCACAAATGTTGTCCAAAGACGCTTGCGAGGACGCACTCAAGTTGGCTGCCTATGACAGGGAGGAGGCAGAACAAGAATTCCAAAAGCAAGACGAACAACAAGAAACATCGAGTCAGGAGCAATGACCATGTCTCCACCACTGTACCACATACGGTATACCTTCAACTTCCTTAAACAATTTTAAAGTAGCCTCCTAAAACATGATAACATCCTATCTTCTCAATCTTCAAGTTTTCTTGTGCATTTCATTCTTCATAGCTATGCATAGAGGAATGTGCAGTCGGGGTAATGCCCCATGTTTGCTTATGGTCAGGTTCATTTATTTGTGATCATCACTCCGGCTAGCTAGCCGGACCCTGCACGCTTCTGGGCCCCAATGGTACAGACACAGAGGCTATTTAATAGTGCTAGCATAGTAGAGGAATGATCAAGCCAACGCTTTCGAAGACTGATCATTCCCTTCCAGATGTCCGGTGGAGGTGGGTGTTTCGGATGAAGCATTGCCGCACGAGGCGTTTGAGCTTTCCTCGTCTTGCGGGAATACGATGCCTCTACCGTACTGCTTTCTCGATACGATGTACGCCTTTGCTTTTTCAAGCTACAATGGTACATTTCTCAGCACTTTCTGCAGTCCCGGAACAACACCGCAAGCGCTGTGCCTTCTTCATCGTCCAACTTTTGTCGACGAATATACTGTATAGTCTCTTGAGGAAAGACGGGTGTCACCGGAGGGTTGGAAGAACGGCGAACGAGCCACGAAGGCGACAGTTCGAGACCGGAGCAAGATTGCAGTCAGGCATTGACCCAGCTGAACATGTTGAAGACCGTCTCGTCGTTCTGATCCGAGAAGGTAGATCTTGTCACTGAAAAGGTACGGTGCGGAGAGGGCTTTAGAACCACGCCAGATGCAATTGCCACGTTCAGGACTGGAGTTGATCCTGGTGTTGGCCCAGGTAAAAGAGGGACCAGGATTGGGGCTTGGAGATGGACCAGAGATAGGTCCTGATGAGGGATCTGGAGTAGGTCCAGGGGTAGTATCTGGAGTCGGTCCGGGCATTGGTCCAGGAGTTGCTCCACGTGTTGGGTCCGGGATTGGGCCCGGGCGATGGATGTAGAGTTGGGCGCGAACGGGGTCCTGGTGTGCAAACAGAAGTGGGGCCTCGAGAGTTTCCAGGATTGCGACCTGGAGTAGGACCAGGGATGGGCCCTGGAGCCGGTCTGGGGGTGGGTTTCAGTGTGCACTTGGACCCCCCCCCCCTGGCAGAGAGGAAAGCGACGGGTCCTCTGGATGCGGGTACGGCCATTGGAAACTCTCCCAAGGTGTGAGAATTGCAAGCCAGCATTCAGGTGCTGTCGTCAACTACTTATTACATATACAGTGCTGCGCGAAGAATAAAGACCGTTTCTGGTGCTTCCTGTGGCATCGTTCGCATGGTCAGTACAAGTGCTAGCTACTGTAGCTAGTACCGTAGCTGTAGAAAGGGGTGAAAGATTATTCTGAATCTGAGTCAGTCATGGGTCAAAATCGTTCTAGTAGAGGATAGACCACTTGCAGATGCAGACTCGAAGCTACATCCTGGTGAATATGAAGGCCCCTTGAAAACAATGAACCCGCCGTTGGAAGTCCTAGAGCGGCTCGACGGCTTCAACGATTGAATGGTTCTTCGTACATGACATTGTAATTACCGTCAAGTACCAATCGTCAGAAATAGATCCCCTGCGGTCGCGTTCACCAAAACTGAAAACCTTATCTCTATGCATCCACTTTAGCCGTATTGGAACCCTTTGCATTCACCTTGGGAGAACTCGTTGTCGCATCACCATTGTGTTCCTCCTCTTCGTCATTTCGCGGGGGTGCAAAGACGTGCTGCTTGCCACGCACATTTCGCAAGCGTTCGCCCTTTGTCAGCAGTGGACTTTCGCCTGTTTTGTCCTTCTCGAGAATTTTATCCATAGTGTCCAAAAGGATGTCGGCGTCAATAAAGGGAATCTGCGATCAAAGGAACCACCAGCCAAACGCAGCGGAGACAAAGAACAGTCACGTAAGTATTTGAGTGCTGTGAAGTACGGGAATTCGAACTGTACACGTCTCCAGCGACAAGGAACACAAACACAGCCCCCAATCACCTACGTACCTCAACAACAGCTTCCCAGCTTTGTCGCTTCCCGTTGGGATCAGTGGTGAAATCAGGGGGGTAGTATTCAGTCAGGGGAGATGCAGGATTGATCATGAGTTCCCCCAGCGGAGGTGGCAGCAACTGTGCACTTTGAGGTGGCAACACGGACAAGAGCTGGGCCAAACTCGGGAAGGGCGTCCCTAGTTCAAAGGGAAACGACTTGAAACCGTCGTTATCATTGTCATCATCTTCATAGAACTCATGCAAGTTTACAACGTCAGTGCAAAGCGGGCTGTACAAGTGAGGAAAGTACCAGTCCCAGGAACAGCATCCATTGTGGTAATAGTTCAAATTCCAATGCAACCCTTCAATGTAATCTCGCACATGTGCTCGTCTTCGGAACAGCGTCCTGTTTCTATCGGATGCCTTCCACCCCATTTTGGTTTCATAGTAGAAATCTCGATAAGATCGTGCCCTGACAGTAGGATACTGTCGTCGAAAACCTCGGTTACCGCTGGCTTGAATGTTGGGGTCGTCGGATTCGGGCGGTTCCGGTGCCCCCTTGCGATTGGCAGGTTTGGCAGCTTCAGGCGTGGGATCTTTTGTGAAGTACTCCCCATAAAAGTCACAAATGTCGTCTTCGGCATCGGCTGTTAGCTTCCAGCCCGGTTCATTCTCTTCAAAGCCGCGTCGTTTAAAGTGTTCCTCTTCGTAGACGGCGAGATGGTACAGGAACTGTTCAAATCGTTGTGGATGAATCTGTTCTTTCTTGGTAAGGTAATCTCCCCATTCTGGCAACAAGTCGATATATGTACTCATCATCATGCTGATAGCGCCACCATCAATCTCCATGTGTGGCATGTGGCTCAAAAAGTCGTTACCCACGAGCATGCACATGAATACAAAGTCATCGACAACGCGATTGAGATCAAAGTCGACGTTGAGAGCCCCGTCATCATCAAACCGCCGAAACTGCAAAGCCAACAGTTGTCTCAAACTTGACAACTCTAGGACTTCAAAATCATTCTTGGTATATTCCATCATATCTTTCTTTTTGCGATACTTGTTGCGTCCCCGTCCGGCCATGACGACGGACATTTTTTCTCTCAGCAGCATAAAGTTTGGCTCATGACTTACGAGACCCAACATGATCAAGTCGGCATCTAGTCCATAGAGAACATGGGTCCAGTTGGGTTCCCATAGGATCTTCTCCTCCTCTTCTTCATCATTGTTGTCGTCAGCATCATTGTCATTTCGTTGTTGTTGCCTTTGATAGTATTGTTCTCTGGAATCTCTGAGGAAATCCATCACTTTGTGCTCTCCTTCCCCCGGAACATCGGGTCCACTGACAATGACAGTGGCTCCATTTTGCCAAAAGGGATCGGCCTTCATTTTGAACTCGACCCACTTTTGCAGTGCAATACTGAGCTTGAGCATAAAGTCCGTCCTTTAGAAGGCAACAATTAATTGGATAAAGAAGAACACAAAATATAATGAGCAAAAGACGCACAAAACAGATGGCAAAGTTTTAAAATTGGATGGTACGTTACCCTGGCGTGATACAATTGGAATCGAATCGTCGTTCGAGCCATTCTTCGTCACTCTTTTTGGGTCCCTTTGCCCCAGCGGCATTTTTGCGGGCAATCACCTCGGCGGCCGTCATTTCGGCTTCCTTGGCCGACCGGAATCGTCGGGATCGTTGCTGATTCATCTTGGCTCGTGGGGCCACTCCGTCGACGGCGAGGTATAAGAGTTTGTCGGGTTGCACCAGCTTATAGAGTCGATCGACGTAGAGAAAGATCTTTTTGAACATGGCCGTTTCATCCAAAATGATAATTTCTCCTTCGGCATTGCCGTGCGTACAGGGATGAATGATCCCATTCATGTCCAAGTAAAAGCTGTCCACTTGAAGATCAGGGGCCAATCCTTCTTCTAGCTGCCGATTAATGATATCAGGATACTGGTCACTCAACCAACGAAACATTTTGGGAATTCCAAAAAGTGCAGTAGTGGAAGATGGCGGGGAAGACAATGGAGTGCTGTCATGGTGAAATCGGTTGGTGGATCTGAAACTGGAAGGTAACGTGAAACTGGAGGGCACAGTAAAGGCGACCGAGAGGGTAGGTATACACCACACAAAACCCAATACAGCAAGCACTGGCCGCAGGTAGGATAGCTGCCTCATCATCTTTTAGAGCCCAATATATCTAATAGAATGAATGCCTTCGTGCTTTTGGTTTGCAGAATGGAACAGAATTATTTTTGAGAATGGATCTTTGATTGATTTGTGGTGGCAGCTCCCATGGATTGACGTCAGTGTCAAAACAGTCTTGCCGTTGTCAACAATAGGAAGAAGCACACTTCTTCCATTCCGACTTCTCTCCTTAACCCAACGGTCCCGTCGTCATTTTTTGCTCTGCTTGGAGCTGCTCGACTTCTCTCCTCGAGGTTTTGGGCAACACTTTCTTTTCTGGTTTATTCTAAGCTACGGTACTAGTACATGCAAGAAAAATGAGGCTACCAACAACGGTATCATCAACAACAAAAGCAAGACTATCCAGTACTCGCCAATGCCGCATTCGGTATGGATTGGTGGCAAGTCTGGCGACGATTGCAGCTCTTGGTGCCGTTTTGACCTCGTACGAAGAAGATATTCATTTGATCAGTCGACAAGCTGCCGCCATTTTACCTCCGACCGCGGCATTGTTCGGGGATGACAGCCTCCAAGACTGTCCTCAATATGGAACCACCATTCTGTCATCTACTGCTTCAGACAATGACAAGTTGGTGATTGACAAAAAAGCCATCAGGGCACAATCCAAGGACAAACTGAATCAACTCAAGCAATTCACGTTGCCCGATTATGAACAGTACATGATGGCTCCTCCAGGAAAAGAGCACTACACACTCTGGCACTATCTTACTCAAACCTATCACAAGGATTGTCGACATGTGGTGGATATTGGAACAAGATATGCAGCCTCAGCATTGGCGCTGGGTGCTGCTGGAGCAAAGGTCCGAACTTTTGACATTCCAACTAGCAAAGAACGGTCCCTTGCCTTTCGACAGAAGTCGGAACAAGAGTGGCAACAACAGCTACAAGAACAACATGCAGTGAATATTGAATTCTACAATCTTGACCTATTGCAAATATCTGATGAAGAGTTCTCCCAACACATGGCAACGTGGCTCATTGTATTGGATACATTCCACCAACCTTACACAGTACCCTTTGAAAGGGAGTTTCTGAAGCGGCTTGTAAATTCACTCACACCTTACAAGGGCCTTGTACTGTTGGATGATATCAATCTTAATGATGAAATGAGACAATGGTGGAAGGAAGTCAAGGACAATGCTGACCTGTGGGGATTCCGTGCTTATGACTTGACATCTGTAGGACATGTCTCCGGTACCGGTCTCTTGGACTTTTCAGGCAAAGTAGTCATTGTAGAATAATAAAATGGAAGGAAACAAGGAATGGATGTTGATGAGCTTGAGAGTGTATAGAGGCTATTGTAGCTAGCTGTCACGCTGGTTTTCATGTTGTGTTGCTTGCTTTGCTTCATGACGTGTCTTCTATGATTCCTTGGGTTTTGGAGGCAGGTAGGTTTTGGAGAGGAAGAAAGTGACCGCATCACCAAACATCCAAATCAATATCCCGACAGGTCGTCCAAGCATTTGCCGAATCTTGGTCCATTCCAGGATCCATTTGACAAGAGATGCCAATGCACCAGGAATGATTAATTGGTTGAAAGCAATGACGCCGTCAAATCTGCCCAAACTCAGCACGTAGACCATGGGCATTCTTTGGCTCCCAGAAGTGGCGTCTTCCGGATACTGTACGAAGGGACGCCCGGTAACGAGTCGCATCACATTTTCAGCCGCCACGCCACCTTGCACTTCCGCATGAAAGGCTTGCTTCGCATCCTCTGTGGGAGGTGCGGCCACATCCCCGCAACAGAAGATGTTGGGACGGTTGGGGACTCCCAGGAAAGGATCGACTTGAATGCATTTGCGCTGGTCCAACTGAATGACATTACCACTGCCAGAAGTCGTCCCGGTACTGCTGGTTGTGAGGGCTCGCGGGTTGTTCGCTACCAGTGGTCCCGAATTGGGCTTATCTCCAAAGCAGACGAAGACCAAATCAGCCTTCAACACCGCGCCATGCCGCAAAGTGCAACTCTTGTCATCCCATTTTCTCAGCATTTCTCCCAAAAGCAGCTTGCATCCTCGAGACTTCAACCAACTCTCAGCATACTCAGAGACTTTAGCATCCTCAAAGAGCGGTACCAGTCGAGGACTGGCATCGATCAGCGTGACCTTCTTGCCCTGGTCAAGATGATAATGATCTACAATCTCTGCTGCCAGTTCTGTCCCCACAGCTCCTCCCCCAAGGATGAGAATGGATTTGGCGCGTTCCAAGGACTGCGCCGCAACCTTCCAGGCATTTGCCCTTGCTGCAAGGGTGGCTTCTTCCCTTAGCGGTGAAACGGGATATTGATACTGACGTCCCGTTGCCAATATGAGATAGTCAAACTGCAATGTCTTGGTCTGTCTTGTGGCACTGTCGACATAGGTAACTTCGTTCTGCTGTCGTTCCGAAGTGATGGTCGTCACTGTTCCCTGAATAATTTCATGTGCTCCATGAGGTAGCGGATAAGCTAGCTTGCGAAACAAGTTAGGTTCACAAACGAGTCTCAAGATCCCTGGAGTGTACTCGAAGTACTGTTTTGGATCAATGAGAATGACACGAAAGAGAGGATTGTTTTCGAACTTTCGCAACGCCGCCAATCCGGCAAAGCTCCCACCAACAACGACGACCGTGTTGGCCCGTCGTTGCCGTGGTTGTCTCAAGCCACCCTGGCGTTGCTGCTGCTGCTGCGGCTGCCCTGCTTCGGATTGAGACTTGATGCGGGCTAGATAACGAAGAATTATCGATGGAATCAGCAGGTAGGCATCGATCATCATGAAGATCCCCCAAAAGAGGAACTGTGCCGCCACGACGAAGTACTTGGAGAGAACCATGGCTGCTGTACCGAGACACTTAGTTTGCCGAATGCGCTACAAGCCCTTGAACGAGACTTCTGATGCTCAGCTGCAAGGACAACAAGAATGTATGTATCCTTGGCCACTTTGGAAACGATTCCTTTGCAGAAGGACGGTCAGGTCGAACTTGCTGGATGAATGCCTTGTAGTCAATCTTGCGATCATCAAGGAAGAAGGAAATTCACTAGCTAGACAGTTGTACCGGTGGAGCAGCTAGGAATGAACCATTAATGGAAAAGACAACACAAAAGATCAAACGAATGGTTCAGATGTATACTAACTAGCTAGCAAGGGTTCTCTTTATGGTCTGGTATCGCTGAGTTGGTTCTATTGCAGCCTTCGTCATCACCATAGTACAGATGGATGATGCCATATGCCACCATACCGGTATCAGGCAGTATCTTCAGATTCGATTCTAATTGCATAGGTTGTACGGTATCCTTGCGAGAAGAGATGCCACGCAACTTTCTTCTGAGTCAGTTTTGCTTTACCTTGAAGCAGCTCTTTGATGCTCGAACTGTCTGTACTGCCAGGGTCCTGCAAGCCCACGAAACGGGACTCTTTCCGTGAATCTGCTGGTAGTTTCTCGGAAATGAGTTAGTTTTGCATTTTTACTAAACTTTTTAGTTACTGTACACTGTACTTCACGAAGCCTTTTTCCAAAACCAAGCTTTTCCCCGCGGTGCTGTCCGTGCAAGCTGGTACGAGTACGTTGATTGGGTCAGGATCAGTCGTGTGACGTGTCGCTTCCAAGATCCAAGTCTCGTTGCTATTTTAAAAAAGCTAGACACAGGTGGAAGCCCAGACAAAAGAAAGAGACCATAAACTAACTGCAACTGTGAACGTAAGACAAGAGACAACCAAAGGAGAGCTCGAATGGATTGGCTGGACGCGCCGCATCCTTCCCCTGAGGCTGAAGGATCCCTCCGAAGTAGGTGGATTTGGAGCGGTGGGGTCCGTGCATTTGCCTTGGTACCGTATCGGCGTTGCGGCTGTTGCCACGGCGGCTGCTATTTGGGGATGCGTTTGCCTGATAACACAAACCCATGAAGTTGGTTTCGATTTCCTGGGGTTGATCCACGGTCGTATTTGGACCATCATTGCGGCTCTCCTTCCCCGGTATTTGTCAAACTGCCGCAACTTTTCTTGCACCAAAAGCAGGAAGGATGGCCGCCACCCAGAGACGCAGAATTGGCGTCGCGCAGCCAATTCTGGCGACTTGTGGTGAAGGGGTTGAGAGCCCGCTTTCGTGGCCAGAGCTTGGATTTGAGGGACTCCTTTGATTTACCACATCAACAATCTTCCTTTGCGGATCTTTTCGAGGAACAAAGCAAGATAGGATGGGACCAATTCCTTAGGGGGCGGATTTCAACGAGCACCAGGACTCGTGTCTGATGAACAAGAATCTTAAATCCAACAAGCACGATAGGGGTCGTTGGGCTGCCAAGTTGGGTGATCTGCTCCTGCACCAATGGTGCCTTTTGCTTGGATTGTACGAGGAGGATACGGATGGAGGATGAGAAAAAGAAGAACTGATCATGGATGAAGTCTATAAGTCTGGAATGGCAGCTGCAAAGGCCTCTCTCTTCTTTTGTGGTTTGAGAATTGGCATCGAGAATTGGCATCCCGTTGTGGAAGAAACGATTTCGCCCCCGCAACATGAAAACCTCAGGCGAGCAGCAGTGTTGCTCCCGGTGCCCAAAGTAAAAGATTCGGTGTCCGGCTCGCATATCCATCCAAGGCTTGGAGCGCCTTTTTGCCCCGAGTGTTGTTTTAAAATGCCTGGAACTGGGGAAATGGAGCTGTTCGGGCTTCCTTGAGGCTGGCAAGGAGGCCCTTGGGTGCGGGCTGGCTGTTAGTTCCTGTTTGCTGTCTCCACGAGTCTGTGTATTCTAGCTAGCGAATCTGCTCAGGGACGCATGGTTAACAAAAATAGAACCCAGGAACAACTGTTACAATGGAATTCCATGCCCTTCTCCAGGCCCACACGCATTGCGCAAGTGACCCAACCAAGCCAATTCACTGGTATCTCCTGTGGTGTGGGCATCTGAGTCCCAATACCACAGCCCATCGAAGCAAAGTCCCTCAGTTGGAACCCGCCCGAGCCTCTGTCCTTGGGTGTGACAAAAAAACCATTGGAGGCTGCCTGCTACCGTGTACCCACTAATGCGCCGCTCCGGCTCACGCGCATCGTACACATACATCCACGCAAATGGCCCAAGGAATCCACTTGCCTGGGCTGTGTTAGGAGCGAGCCCTGTGGTTTAATTAAGGAACCCCTTCGATCTTCTACTGAAGGGCAAGTAGTCAGCTCAACCCCACCGGCAACCGAGAAAAGTTGTACGCATCCTGAACGATCGACCAGAACAATTGAAGCAACTTGAAAGCTAGCTCTAGCTACTAGCTAGCTAACTAAGGTAGCCAGCTACCCTCGAGTAGATGTAAGATCGACCCAGCTCGCCCACATGACTACACGATGTACGATAATGGCCAAAACCTTCAACAAGAGATAGATGTTACCAGCACGGTTGACCAGCAAAATTGCAATTGAAACAGCTACGAACGCGGACAAAACAATACTGAGTACCCAAACTCACTGAATCACTGGGAGAACTACTTTGGTGACTTCTTACAGTGTATTCACTTCTCGGTTGTTCGGCCACTGCAACATCCAGTGGCTTCTCTTCCATCTTCTCTCAACTTCTCAACACAACAAACTTTGACCAATGATGATGATGAATGGGTAATCAGTGAACAGTGAACGGATAAAGCTATTGATAAATCCAACCAGTGCAGCTTCAGTGCTCTTCGAGCTGGCAGTCCCCCAGCTTTGCTTTGTTCCATCGTTCCATAGCTCGTTCCATTAACCATCACCTTTGGCTCTTCGCATTGGATGTTTGGCAAGCTGCTCTGTGCTCTGGTCGCTGCCTCTATGATGCTATGATGGTTGTGGCTCGCCGCTGGTCGTGATCGTACCAAAGGAAAGCACGCAAGCACCTTCTCTTTTCTGTGGGCTTTGGGGCAGTAGATCCTACTTCGTCGATAGGATTATTGAAATCTTTCCTCGTTAACTCGCTTCTTACCTTCTTCTTGCTGCGTATTATGTCAGACTTGAAGAAGACATTCTTTATCTGTGATTCAGAATCTCATTGTGATCATGAAGCCACAGTATTAATAGGAGCCTCGTGTCGGACCGTATGACATACCACGGTACCGTACGAGTACATGTACAGTTCGGTATGTGGTGTGGAGCTTCCGGTGCGGCCGTGGGCTGTGGCTTTGGTGGGAGCTCCGGAGCTCGTTTCCTGTCTTCCTACCTGGTTCCTCTTGAGGCGTCACACCAACTGAGGCAAGATGGGATTAGCTTGCTCCAATGCATCGATGCTTTGATACTGTTTCGATGCTTGTACCGTAACCAAAGAAACCACACTCGTGAAAAATATTAGCTATAATAGAAGCGCGTTTATGTAGAATTTTACCATGTAACGGTACGGTAGCCTTACATTGCAGGCCTGGATTATACGTGGAAGAAGTGGTAGATTGGAAGTGGGGGGAATATACAGTTTCGCCATGCTGCATCGCTCAGTCATGATGCTCGCCCAGAACTCCAAGCCCTTCCAGCATATCCTTCAGTACCGAGATGCCTCCTCCAAAAGCCTCGGATCCTTTCTGGCTCGCACTTTCACGAAGAACTTCGTACAGGAAATAGATCGCTGCACGCTGGATACGGGTGTCTGTTTTGTGTTGCAGAAGCGCCGCTGTCACTTGGTTGATACAACCACTGGTGGCCACGATTCTTTGCCTAAGGCCCGGGGTGGCCGCGAGGTTTGCAAGTACACGTGAACCCAAGTATTGCATTTCGACCTCCATCGAGAACTCTTTCATGCTGGTCAGGACCAGAGCAATGCAGTCATCATAGCTCGTGACATCCTCGTTGTCGAGCGACATCTCGACCTCGTTCTCTTCTGGTTCAGTGACGAGACGCAATAGCATCAGGCAGTTGCGTTGTACCTTGATGACCTTGGGGTTATTCCGCAGACCCAACTGAATAAGTTTCCTCATGGGTGCGCCGCCAAGCTCGGGATAGTCTTCGAGGACCGCTCTGTTGCCGACGCGAACTCCAAACAAGATGCACATGCAGTTTCCAAGCACAGATGCGTTGTCCACGAATTCCTTGCTCACAGTGTAGATGGTGGGGATGGCATCAGGGTTTGCAACGAGGGCTGCCGTGGCGTTGTCGTGGTTCAGGTGTACGAGCCAGGAAAGCGCAGCAGCTCCATTGCAGTGGATGAGAGTATTGGAGGCATGATTTCTCATGGAGCTGATAATGACATCGACTCCCCCATGCTCAATGAGCTGTTTTCGGCATGCAGGTTCTTCCACGAGGTAGGAGAACAAAGAAACGCCGATCTCTTGAAGGCGGCCATCGATGGGGGAAGCTTGAAGGGTATCGAGGAGCGTCGCCATGCTGCCGGAAT
Source organism: Seminavis robusta (assembly GCA_903772945.1). NCBI lineage: Eukaryota > Bacillariophyta > Bacillariophyceae > Naviculales > Naviculaceae > Seminavis > Seminavis robusta. The sequence continues at coordinate 37,529 of CAICTM010000653.1, forward strand.
GGTCTGCAATCATACTGCGAAAGTTGGCATCTCGAGAAGCTGATCGTAGAGTGTCTAGTGCCAGGCAGAGCACCAATGAATCGGAATGCTTTCGAAGCACGGAGAGAAGGGCAGAGAGGCTTGCCCGGTCCATGGTACCAATTGCCTTGGTGTGGTTCCGCAAGGCAATGCATCCCTCCATTTGCATCTTGAGGTTCAGGGGGTTTCGTTCCATTGCAATCACCACGGGTTCGAGGAACGTCTTGAAAAGGGCCCGGGGCAAACTCTGGGGTACCGTAGTGGGTGCTTGGGATTCAAGCTGGGTAGCGGGAGCAAAAGTCAGGCCACTGGTCCTGCGGCGTTTATGGGCCGAGTCCACCACGCTGCAAAGGATGGCAATGTTGCGCTTGCGCTTATTTTGGTTCGTCATGGTTGGATCAGACTCTTTGTGCATGTGGGAGTGTAGATATGAGCTTGTCAAAAGAGCTTATTTTATGAGAGCAGAGTTGAGGTGTGAGGGTCGCCTACCACTGTGTTCCGTATTGTTTTGTGAAGTGGTTTACTTGCCTTTGCTGTAAAGGAAGGAAGGATGGAGCACATGCTTTTCAAGATTCTCGTTGAAGAGGCCAAAAAGGTAAAGTGTGAAGTGTGAACCTTCCACAAGCCTAAATGGAATAGAAGAGAAGAAAGGAATCATTTAATAGTCAAACCCGCAGGTAATGACAGTTAAGTCAAGGCAGACGATTGTTACTTCCCCGAAACTCTGGATAAGTCTTCTCCTTCTCGATTAGTTACCCGAGCTTAGTAAAAGAATCTGATAAAAGATCAAGAACTATAAGAGATCTCAGTTCCGAAGTCTTAAAGTGGGTGGGTGTCAAGGTTTATGTTTTCGCCCCAAAGCTTAGATATCCTCATCCCTCTTCGAGTATCACTCAGTTCACTCGTACTCACACAACACACAACTTCCTTCGTCCTGCTGCTGTTTCATTGAAATCTGCCACTACAACAGGTCGCATGCGGCCCGCAAAGGTTTTCCAAAAAGCGGGGATATGCTAAGGGCGTCTTCGTTTGTCTGACCGTGTTGCTGGACTGTAGCTGTCAAGCCGTACCACACTGGTCAAGTCAGGAAAAAGAAGTTTGCGGCCGACGTTGCAGGATAACCCCCTCCTCTTTGATAATCCAAGGCGGGGTACTCAGACTGTGCCGATGCTTGACACTATCATTACTACGTTGGTCATGACCAAGATGCAAAGCTTGGCTGGCAAGAAGCACATAGCTGGACTGTGAGGTAAATCAATGTTGTTGTAGTGTTGCTGCAAAGGTTGAACCGGTATGGACTTGCCTATCTTCCGGACTTTCACCTGGCCCACGTGATCTTCCGGCCGGATCTTCTCCCGTTCCAACTCTATAGCGATCTCTTGAACCAGAGTGTGTATTGAAACAACAGCAGTACGTTCACCTGGCCCATTTGCTGGACCGACATCAGCCAACTCCTCAACCTCATCGGGGTTATTCTCGCAACCATACACATACAGTACCCCAACACAAGGCTCAGCTATTGAACGATGCATGGCTCCAAGCCAGGACCAGCACCTGGTCAAACTCCAGAACACTCAACTTGACATACACCTGGCCCCGACACCGGGACCTAAAGTTCGGTCAACTTCGGGTCCAACTAGAACGATTGAATCGAATCACCGTTACTAATAGAGGGTCACATCTAACTGGATTTGCAACAGTCAACAACGATGGTAGTGGGGCTGCTGAGTGCGAGAGTTGGTGCCGGAAAACTCGGCCTGATCGTAACTATTAATTTTAAATAGCTAGCCCTGATGGCTGACTCATTCAATCCCGAATGTTCAGTCATAGCTTAGCTGGCGTGCACCGTGGAATGGCGACCTTGTCGGTCGTGCTTCCTTTCAGAAAGATTTAAGGCCCAATGAAGCCTAATGCTGCTTGAGCTGCTGCTAAACCTCTGTTGCATCCAACTGCTGACTCCATCCGAGCATTCATCCTCAACCGTGCTGTTGGATGAGTTGAATGGATGCCTTTGGAATAATATCTCCTGTCTTCGTTACAGCTAATCAACAGTAACAGTCTCTCTTTGCTGTCGACTGGGAGCAGAGATTGGATTGCGAAGGCGATTTCGTTTTGAGATTCGGTTTGAGGAGCCCAACTGTTCCGATTCCTCGCTACCGCTGGAAGAAAAAACGTGGAATAATGTCTTTGCCTGAAACCAGTTCAGATGTTCCGGCCGCTGTTGCCTCCTTGAAGAGGCCAGCCGCAATGAAATCTCTGCGAGCCAAAAAGACGCGTGTAATCGTCCTTGGAGCTGGAATGGCCGGACTGGCCGCGGCAAGAGAATTGCTGCAGCGAGGATACCAAGTGTTGGTGTTGGAAGCCAGGGACAGACCCGGAGGACGACTCAAGGGAGGTGTCAAGACCAACGACCGTGAAGGAGGGAATGAAGGAATGAAAACCTTACCCAACAAAGTGATTAACCCAGATGACGAAGTCGTCAAGCCGGTGCACAAATCCAGAAGAAAGGACACGACAACCCCTGTGGATCTAGGAGGCGCCTTAATCCACGGAATCGACGGCAATCCCATTTACGCACTCACACAGCAAATGGGCATTCCTACTCAGCCAGTCTCAGAGTGTCTTTTGTTCAATGAAACTGGTTGGCCTGTGGATACAAGAGAAGATGAGCGCATTTCGACCATGTTCAATGACTGTCTAGAAGAAACTTTTGAACGATTAGCTAGGTTGGAAGGAGCACCAAGTAGCAGTGGTGCTACCAATGGGGATACGCCATCGAACACTACCCAAGTCAACAACAGTAATGCCTCTGATCAACAACATGATGATCAACAGGAAAATAAGTCTGACACGGAAAACAATCAGCCTCCACAGACTGCTGAACCCGACAGACTTGTCACCATACCACCGCCAACCACGGATATTGCTGACTCCAAACCTGCTGCAATCACCTTGAACCAACGGCAAGAAAATAATCTCCAAGAGCTGCGAACGATATCTCCCCCCTCTCCTAGTGCGGTTAGTCAGGTGGAAGCAGGAAACGAAGAAAAGAAAACAGAGCACCCAAACAGCGACGACGTATCTACTATCGAGGAAGTTATTGTCACAACTACTCAAACATCCAGCGCAACGGCAGCAAATGTCGTAGATTCACGACAAGCAGCTCCTCGTTCAAACAATCAGAGCGACCCGCCCGAAACTATTCCTGCTGCTGCTGGCAGTGACGGCAGCAACAACGACAAGAGCCCGTCGTCTTTTGGAGATGTCTTCGACAAGGTCTGTGCTGAAAAGGGAGCGCCATCGGCCTTGCCCTTGTTTCAGTGGCATCAGCATAACCTCGAAGTAAGCTGTGGGGCATCCTTTGCTGATCTGGGGTACAAGTGGAATGACGATGAACCGTACGGTTTTAATGGTCCTCATGTCGCAGTAAAGACAACCTGGAAACCAATCATGGAGGGATTGGCCGAGGGAATCAACATTTTGTATCAAAGCCCTGTCAAGAAGGTTGTCATGGTAGTTCCAGATCCACCGCCGCAGCCAGAACCACAGGTGCTGACGCCCAGTGAAGCACAGCCAGGCCCCGACAATGCGGCAAAGCCCACGCGCAAACGAAAACTGACACCTGCACCCACCCCTTTGCCCAGCAGAAGATCGCGAAGACTACGAGGAGATAACGCAGACGCAAGACGATCATCTAGGGCTAATAAAGGGCAAAAGGTGGAACGATTCGTTGTGAATGAGTTTTCAACGGAAACCTACGAAGGGAACAAATCTCCTCCAAGCCAGCGCACGAATGGTCGAAGTCGTAAGGAGGAAGAAGAAGACGAAGGAATCCCTCACACAACAGTGCAGGTGACACTTCATGATGGGACAGTGTTGGAAGCAGAGGCTGTCGTTTGCACTCTGCCGCTTGGAATTCTCAAGCTGGAGCCACCACCAGAGCCCAAGCTTGACAAGAGCAACAAACAAGTCACAGACGAAGCTGAAGACGGCAGCGACGACGCTTCCTGCGCCGTCAGTTTCTACCCAAGCTTGTCGGAACGAAAGCAGACTGCTATTAATCGTTTGGGCTGTGGCCTCTTGAACAAGTGTATCCTCTCCTTTCCGCATGTCTTTTGGCAAGATTCCGACTTTCTTGGGGTAGCCCATCCTGCAAAGTCATACCTGGTTCTGAACGCAGCTGTGTTCACGAACAAGCCAATCTTGACGTTCATGTACGGCGGGAGCTTTGCCGAGGAAATCGAAGAGTGGACCGATAATGAAATTGTTGCGGATTGCATGGAAGTCGTTCGGATCATTTGCGGAAAGCGAGACATTCCTGCGCCCATCGACTACGCCGTCACGCGGTGGGGACAGGAACGCTACTCACGCATGTCCTTTTCCTACGTCCCTCCTGGGGTCGATGGGACCGAGGAATTCAAGGCTATGAGTGAGGCTGTGTACGACCCGCTTGTTCCTCAGAAACCAGTAATAATGTTTGCTGGCGAACACACAACTCCCTTCCATCCCTCGACAATTCATGGGGCATTCTTGTCGGGGATTCGAGAGGCATACCGCTTGGACCTTGTCGTGGAAGCCGAGGCGAACGAGTTTTTGGAATTCGATGACGAACACGTGTACCAGCATACGTTTGCTGTTCGAAAATTGTTTCAAAACGTCAAGTCGCCGGTCGCCAGGGCACCAAGGCAGAGTGCCAGTTCATCAAGTGAGACAAATGAAAGCGGTTCTGAGCAGCAGGCCGATAGCCGTGGCGCACAGCCGCAAGCGAACGGTTCGTCAGAGCAGCAACAAAACAGAAGAAGGCAGCACCGTAGACGAGGAGCTGCCACTGTGACAAACACGAGCATGAGCCTTCGAGAGAGGCCGCAGGCGGTCTTGCCAGAACAAACCGCGCCGCCCCAAAGGAGGAAAAAGGCGACTCAGGCCCAAGCCAACAATGGCACCTCGGTGACGCCACACGCGAAACGAAGTCGTCGCTCGTCGTATGCCATGGGCGATGGGACAACTCCCTCGAGCAATGGCAAGGCTCCCGCCGTCGATGCGGATAACGAGCAGAACGACAAGTTGGTGGCGTCTCTCGAGAGACGTACACTCATGCGTGCCTTGGAAAGCTACGGCCACAACTATTCCTACATTCAGTCCGTCGTTCTCCCTATCTACGGAAACGCGTCGGTTCAAAGGACGTTGCCTCAAGTAAGGGCTCGATGTCAACAGCTTATCCGTTCCATCATGTCTACTGCTTCTGCAGGACTCCCCAAGAAGCTGCTCGACTCGTGGGTTTCCAAGGAGGTTTACGTACCCCCAAAGATAGAGGAGAAGCAAAAGAAGAAAGCCGCCAGCACGCGGAGAAAGAGGCCTGAAAAGAAGCCTCCGGCTGAAGGCACGCGCAAATCTTCTCGACACCAGAAACAACGCACGCTGATGAACCTGTAGGCGGCATCTTATTCACTTCCACTAATCAATACCGTATATTCATAATCAAAGGTTTTGGATGGGACTTCTAGCTACTAGTAATTGTTGCTCTGCAATGTTTGCCTGCCGGGGCGGAGCTCGCATGATTGAGGTCTTTGACTCATCTCCGCCGTGGGGTTTGCCACCCATATTGCCTAGCAGCCAAGCAATGATGTACCGGCAGCTAACCAAAAACTTCATCAGAGTTCGATATCTAACTTTATATATGAAATTGATTTAATTGTGCTCAGTGTGCTCAGCCAAGCATAAGTCCAAATAAACGATGCCTGAATCTGCCCTGCGATTTGGCTGCGTTGCAACGATCCCTTGCGATGTTGAACCGCAGCTTTCTGTGCCTCTCTTCTTACTCCCAACAAGATGATTGCCATTATTGTGTTGTGTCCTCGGCCGTTCGTCCCTTTCCACCGCCTCGAGCTGTCTCCCTCTGGTGGCATTTTCTGCTTGTATGCCTGGGTTGGTTGCGCGCTGTTTGACTACAAGGTCGGCCGTCTCCTGGCAGCAGTTTCCTGGAATAGTTGACTCATGTAAATCATTCCATCTTCTCCCGTGGCAGTTCCCACTCCAAAGCGTGCAAATCGATCGCTCAAGATATTGTTGCGTTCCGTGTCGCTCACCCCCACCATGATCATTTGATGAATGACTCGAATAGAGGGACCTCTTTGTACATTTTCGGCCATGGTGGCACTGGAAATGGGGCTTTCCAGTACCTCGCAGACCTGCGCCATTTCGTCGGCGTGCTTTTTGGCAATGGCATCCAAATGACGACAACGAACCAAGGGATCCTTTCCACGATGAATTCGTTCACGATTGACTAGAATGAGATTGCTGGAAAAGGCTCCCGTGCTGGGCAAGTCTCGCATTCGCTTTTGTCGTAGAGCTTGAGAGGGTGTGCGTTCCCAACGAATGGTCTGGTGGTCGCCTTCGTCCGACGACGAGTCCATGGTGCTCGTGGTACCGTCATCTCCTTTCTTGGAGGAAGACTTTGACGATGAATACTTGGAACGATTGCGAAGACGGCGAAAGGTGTTGCTGTCGCCCGTGAAGGAACGGACGATGCTGGTTTTGCGGAAACGTTTCAACATGCTCGGCATCGTTGCTGTTGGATTAGTAGTTGTGGACTTGGTTGGTTCTTGGATTGACGGTTGTCTGTGTTGTGAAAGTGGTTGATTGGTTGGCCTGTGAAGAAGAAAGGTTCCTTGGGTGACCTCTTATTGTCCAGTACGGTCTTGATCTTGATGAGTGTTGCTTGTGAGCTTGTGAGAGGCTATGCGGTTCTGTCTATCTTGACTTGGTTGTGATTATTGTTCCTTTGGTTCGAGCTTGTCCCTGTGTAGGAGTTTGTGTTGCGGCCCAAGAATACACACGGTAATGGATCGAGATCAACGCCAAATGATATTGTAAGCAGTGCTGCCTTTGTGTTACCGGTTACCTTGTAAGAAATGCAAGGAATTTGTGTTTTTGTTGTTGTTGGTATTTGGTATCACCTCGGCGGAATTGAGTGAAAACTTCTTGGAGTACGGGTCTTCTCGTTCATTCGTTGTTAGAACATGCTTTTTAACTCACAGTCTGGCTTAGTAACCCAGTTTCGGTCATCCTTGACAACTGTTTAAATGTGTTTTTACCCTTGATGACACTTTCCGATTTTTATGATTAGAGTATTTAAATAGTTAATGCTCCCTCCGAAAGGTTCTTCATCCTGCATTTATTTGTCCAAGATTTGTGCGATGACTTTTATATTTTTAGCCTCGGTAAATCGCTACTTTGAGGACATTTATTTTTAAACATGCAGTAATGGTACGTACCGGTACCTGAACAGACCAACTTGTACAGTACCATGCATGGTACCACTGATTTCAAAGACTCTCGAAACCTCAATGGCCAAGAGAGAAAGGCTTCCGCAGTTGAATGACAGCTGCGTACCGGTACAGAGCCGTCCACCTGACCAGCCGCAGAGCCGCTGGATGCAGTGGTGTGCTGTTTCTGATCACTGCTGCCTGGAGCATTTCCTTTTGGGCTGTCCTGGGTACAACTGCTGCTGCATGAGTTGCTGGGCTTGACTAGCAGTTCTTTTCAGCAATGCTGACCATTTTCTTGGGTCAGTAGGTTCTTCCCGCGGAAATCCACCACAAATCTCAGCATGGACCTCACTGTTTCCTTTAGACAGCTGGAACTTGTTCCCAGATTGTGGATTGTCACCAGGGGCGGGAGTCCGGTAATTTTTGAACAAGACAAGTGATGCACCCCTTCCCATTGTGGCACCACGTTTGGCCTTTCTCGTGGACCACCATCAGCACCCATTACTGATTCGATTCTGGAGGGACCATTGTAGCTGCTCTCCTTTGGTCTTCTCTTGACGAGCTAGTAGCCTTCATGTTTTGCCGCACTATCGTCACCTTCGTCCAGAAAGCTTTCGGCACCGTCGTGCCTGTCTGCGATTGTGAGGGGCTCCACTCGGTCCTTGTCGACGTTCGGCCTGGCAGCTTCAACCTTTCCTTTGCGTGATGCTTTTTGGTCCCAACTTCTATCACTTACCTCATTTCCCGTTGCTCCGCCTTGCATCGAAGCGTCCGGTTGGCTGCCAGTGTTGCAAGTAGCCACGTCTCCATCAACAGGAAAATCATCATTGTGGCCATCGTCATGCTGAATGCTCTCATCATAATCCGCGGCAAATTCACCAATACTGGATGAGTCATGGGGTTCATGTTGCTGTTGTGTTACAGTGGTAGTCGTGGTAGTCGCTGGCGCAGCAGGAGTTGTTGAGGGTTCTGGTTGTTGTTGCTGAGGTGTTGCGTTCTTCCCTGCCGTCGACCGACGTAAAAACGACAGAGCACCCCGGTTGCTCGTGGTGGAGCTTTGTCCAATTCCAAACTGTGTGTGGCGCCGTGTCTGTCTTTGATTGCCTCCCTGACGATGACGAGGCACCACCCTATCACCGTACATGGCCCGTCGGAAGGCCCACCACTTGCTTTCCAAGGCGAAGTCCTTTCGTACTCTCAAGTAGGTTGGTCGAACGTAAACCTGCGACAAAAGATAGCAAAGACAAAGAAAGAAGTTTAAAAGAGCTGTATGGACCACTTCTCTTTTTGCTTGCTTGTTTTGCTTTGCGAGAACGACGACGTACCAGTAGATTGAGTATTCCCTGTGTCGGAAATGTCAGTGATTGCAGGACCAACAATGGAAAGATCTCATCTTCATCCTCGGCATCGTAATCTCTACTTTCCATGATGCGCACAGCCATGGCCGGCACATAGGTGATCAAATAGGCTCCGACATAGAGAAACGCTTGTGTGGCCACTGCACGTATTCGCTTCAATTGGGGGTCTTCAGAAGATGGTGCCACCGACCGTCGTAGTGAAAAGCTTCGTTTGGGTTGAGTCTGCTGTTGTGTGCTCGCCTGCACTATTATTTGTCGTGTCGTTGCATTTTGTCTGCCTCTTTGTATGGTGGTGTAGACATGACAGAATACCAATAGATTGTTGCACAGAATGAGTGTAAACGTGAGAAGAGACGGCAATCCTCCAACGATCCAAGCCACCAGTTGCGATTGACAGCATTCTCCCGTTTCGCCCTCGTTGCATCCACATCCTTCGGGCCATTTGGAGATCCAGCATCCCATTCCCACGCTGATTTCCCGGTACCATCCCATGACAGCTCCAACAATGGCCGTGATGAGTGGAAATCCAATGGATATCACGTGCATGACTGGTTCGTAGTGTTGCGCAAAGATTCGATCCGGCACACCCCATCGCACCGTCATGACAAAGAATATCGAGAGCATGCCATTGTACCAGGCGGATACAAACGTTAATTGTTGTGCCACTCCCAAAGCACTGCAGGTTGCATCCGTCCCAATCGCCCAGACTCGCTGGGATGTTTGTTGAGGCAATAAAAATGCCTGCAAGGGGAATTGAGCACTGGCCATCAAATCACTGCAGCTCAGTCCCAAGAGGATTCTTCGATAGGGAGTTTGCCATTGTCGCTGCGAAATCACCATGTAAATGATTTGACTAGATCCAAGGAAACTCAAAAGAGCCGGGAGGAACGGCAGTAACGAAAGGACCTTTTCTTGAGTGTCGGAAAGATTGGAAATGTGATCCGATCGCAGCATAGCTGTGGGCGCCATGGTGGTCGTCGAGTTTGCCATCTTCAAATAATGCCCAAAACTTTCTCCCACTTTCTCGAATTCTCACTGCTTGGATCCAACCTAATAGCTAGCTAGCTCGCAGCTCACCATTAACAGATACTACTATACCGGTAGCCAATCCCATCTAGTCTAGTTTAGTGCTCCAACAGAGAAGTAGACTAAGTAAGTAACCATGCAGCTTTCTCGCGATTTGTCGTGTTTGCGTAGTGGGCACTTTGGCAATTGGCAAAGAAATAAAACCGCAGAGCGGGTTGACAACAGCAAGAAGAAATGACAAGATTTCTTTTCTCGAAACACCGCCTCGTCATTCAACGATAGATTGCGACACTCGTGCCTCTTGCATCATCTTACAGTATTCCTTCTGGTTCATCGCAAAGCAAGCTATTAATAAGAGCCGTGCATTTCTTTGTTTACACTGGCTAGCAACCCTGTCTCTGTCTCTGTCCCTGTCCTGATTGATTGATGAGTTCCAATATTACCAACAACAGCGACGAGTGCGACAAAGGACCAACCATGGAGGCGCAAAAAGACGACGATGATGATGTCTACACAACGAGCTGCCCGATTTGCTTTGCGGAGGAAGTGTCGTTGGCCAAGTCTCCCACATGTGGTCATGCCTTTTGCATTGACTGTCTGAGACAGTTCTTTGCTCTGCCAGAAGAAGAAGAAGAAACAACAGCAATCACCAGTCAGCAAGATCCACAGCAGGATGTTGACCAAGAAGCGGAAGAAGAAGAGTCTGCAAGCACCCTCCAATTTTTGCTGCAGAATCAAAATGCGGACAATATTGCCACCATTGGACGATGTCCTCTGTGTCGAAACCCCATCAGTCTGTTGACCATGGTACACAGGCTCACGGGTCGACCTGTGTGGACCAGTGGCCGTGTCACGCGCTTGGAGGAATCGCCACTGGCAGGGAAAATATTTGCCACGAGACGAGGAATTGGATTCAACAGTTTCCATTTTCCACCTCATGACAACCACCACAACAATAATACAGAACAACAACAACCCAGCCGTCCTTTTATGCTGTGGAAAGACGACAAGGCACTGTATACTCACCACAACAACAACAATACGAAAGAGGAACAAACCAAGTATTACTTGGACCAAGGTTGTTTCTACTTTATTCCCAAGCGAACATTTCATGGTACCGTTTCTCTCCCAGATTCACACGGCAATCCACAACAACATGATGTGCTATTGTGCTTTGCACCAAATCATTCCTCCATCAATGGAGGATTCATGCTGCGACGGGCCAGTCAACCACCAACACCCAAAACATCATCATCAGAACAACCACTGCCATTGTGTTGTTACCAACCCTTGGATGGATCTTGGTGGGTCAGCTGGTATCGAGAAAAACCTCAGAGTCCGGTGGGAACACCCGAAGCCGACCGACTCATCTTCAACGAGGATCAGATTCAAATCAAGGACAATGTGGTATACGTCCCTGGTGGGTTGCAATACTTGATTCGATACGAAACAGATCAAATATACTTTCATTGGCCCGAATTGGGCGTCTTGCAAACGCTCGATCCAAAATGTGATTTTCGCAATGCTGACAACAACAATACTGACGACGACAATAATACTGACGAAAATACTGACGACGACAGCCATGAGACCAAAATCCCACCACCCATTGGATACGAGCTCCACTGGCACACTACCAGCAAACAGCAACCCTTTATTTGTTGGAAGCGAGAGACTATTGAAAGTCCACCCACAGGCACCGCTGCTGCCGTGGTGGAATACTTGGGTCTCTCGGGAGGACAGCAACAGCGTATGATTGACCCTGCCTTGAGCGCCATGATTGGACCATGGTGGTACCGAGAAGTACGGCCCGTGGCGGCTGTCCAAACGAACAAGGATGGACGACCTCCTTATGTGGCCAAGCAGCTCTGGGGCAATAGTTTCTGTCAAGGAAAAACCGTGGGTCTTGCCTCGTATCATTTTACTGCAACAAGCCAAAAAGAAGAAAATGGCAGCCACAACAATGGACAACAACAACACCATGCCTACATTTCGTATGAAAACGAAAAATGCTATCAATGGCCACCCCTAGACGATGGATCACCCATTCCAGCGCAAGTGTACTTTCACAACATTGCTTTCGAACAAGTTCAACAACCCACTCGAACTGCACCTGGATCAGAAGACAATAGTGGCACGGCAGAATCTATTACGCATGTCGTGTTTCGTGGGACTATTGAATGGCTTCATGACTATGGCACTACGTGGCAAAACCATAAGCGATGGGAGTACGAGATGCAGTTTGATTCGCAATTCACATGCATCGTGTCCGGTACCGTTCACTGCATTACGGAGTCGGATGAAAGACGTGAAATGTCCACGTTCGGTACCAGTTTGGTCTACATCAATGCCGGTATTGTGGGCGCCTTTGATATGTGGATGATGAATAATGGAGCTGCTTCTTCCAGCAGCGATAACCATGTCAACCAAAATGGAGCCGTGGAAAATGGGGCAGATGAGGAGAGTAGCACTGCGCCGCAGCAAGAATCCGATTCCTATCAACGTTACAAGAATCTGTCGCGTGATTTGCGGGTACGACTGCAGGAGGAAGGTGCTTCGGTCAGAACTGTAGCCATCTTGAATGCAGTCCTGACACGGTCGCAACAGCCAGGAGGCGAGTCACCTATAGACTATAACGTATAGAGATACTAGTTTTGCTATTAATCCAGGCAGCTTGAGGCACTGAAGAGCCTTCTATTCATTACACAACCCAAGCGCATTAGTTAGGACACAACTGCAGCCGGAACGTCATGTACAGAACAGTTACTGGTAACAATTCTCATTGATTTGTTGCTATCTTTGCTTGACAAATCCATTGTATGGCGGACACCATATCCCTTGACAGGTATCCGAGGTGACATCTGGCTGAAACTGGACCGACCATGCCCCCACATCTGGCTTGGATTTCCAAATGATGTCGCCTTTAGCATCGATCAAGTAGTAGGTTTGTTTGTACCAGTAATCCTTTTGTGCATTGGCAGGAGCCAATAAACGGGCATCTTCCAAATCAGGATCCAGAAATTCTTTGGCAATCTGCTGTGCCTTGTCCAAGTTGATTGCAAAATTGTATACAATGGTGTGGTACCGCACGTTGGGATTGTCCCGTCGCTGATTACGAAAGAATCGTTCATCATCCATTTCAAAAAACTTGACGGAAGGAGGACACTCCACCACATTGCCTTCCCACGCCAACCCAGACCAATCGACGGCGTCCATGTCGGTAAATCCCATTTCATAAAGGGTTTGAGTGGAGACTCCTGCTCCTGCCCCTACATCCAAGGCTCGGTTTCGGTTGGGATTGTTCTTGGCGCCAGAGCCAGATTTTTTTCGGCCAATCGGGGCAATGGTTTCTGCCAGTACATCGTAGGCTTCTTTGGGAGAAACATTGGTGTCCTTGGATGCAACGATCGAGTTTGTGTACTCTTTCAGATTGTAGGCTTTGGTTCGGAAGGGTGTCATGGGATCTTCAGTAGCTTGGGATGCCAGTGGATGGAACGTCAGAATTGCCGGGAGTGCCAAAGCCGACTTTTCCAGCCACTGTCGCCGAGAAGATAGTTGACTTTGTTGTCCTGAAGGATCTTGTGGATCCAACCGAGAAAAAAGGCTCGAGCCTCGTCCAAGGGTCTTGTGTGACTTTGTGTGCATTTGGAAGGCCGTTGGTCCATCCCTGGACGAGGCAACGAGCCCCTCTGCCGGTTGCCATGATATCATGGACGTCAAAGCCAGAATAAACCAAGGTAATTGCTTCTTTTTCATCATCGGTACAGTACATAGAGATGGAAGGGAGCTTGCTTTGGGATAAACTGTTGCAGAAGAGAAGTGAGTTGCTTCTTTGGAAGCCTTGTCGGCACCAAGCAAGGATCCCAAGCTTGCTGATGCCAACAAAAATGACAGTGACGTCAGTTGTTAGAGCCAACAAGGCTGCGTGGATATTCAATAATACGAGTCGAGTCACAAGTCAGCCTCCCATTCTCCAAAACTTCCATGATCTTCAAAGAAACATCATGGAAGTTTGCATCTTGTTGCAAGGCAACCCAATCAGTGTTGTCAAGACCATCGGGACATGACACTGCAGCTTTATAGGCCACTCAAAATACTGAAACTATCCAGAGAATCGCAAGAGAAGCTAATCAACTCCTGTAACGAAATCTACAGAGCCTGCCAACACAATACCACATTTCAGAAGCACCATAGTCTAATATCCCAAGCACTGATGATTCCCATGGAGGATGAAAGATTCAAACAACCCAAAAGCCGCCACAGAGCTCAGCCTGTGGTTTTGAGATTCGGCAGTTTGTGCGTAAACTCACTTAGTTCGGTCACTTTTGCTAAATAGTACAGTAGGCTATATTCTGCCCCCGCCCCTCCCATCACCCTACCGGTAGATCCCATTTCCCAGGTTACTCTCGCAGACAAGTAAGTGTGCCGCCAAGGATTGGTGGGTTGGAACCTTCCGGTACACTTGCGAGTGGGCAACACCTGTTTGAGGTCATTGTCGGAGGACTCTACGGCTAGTAACTTGATAACAAAGAACTAGAATGAAAAGAGTGAGAGGATCGCTAATCGATCCTCTGTGGCTACCGGTTGACTGACAGACTGTAAGTCGCGTGACACCCTCCCCTGATTCGGACTGCGGAGCAGTTCGAAGCACCAAGTAGAGCAAATGGAAGGAAGGATAGAAAAAAAGGTAGCATAGAGTAAAAGGGAACATAGAAGAGAAGCCAACCCCAATGGAAGTCTTGAATATAGAAAGAAATAAAGGTTAGTAGTAACCCATCAGCCGGCGGGCATGGCGTTCGTGAAGAATCCAGCCTAAGGGCTTGGTGAGGTCATCAGAGGGATTGATAATCCCAGGAATGTACCGCATGATAATATCACCGGCATCTTTCCAATCTTGAATGGCAAAATGCTGAACCAAATTGCCGGGACCGATCCGTGGGGATCTTAGCATTGATCATATTGATGGCAGACTGATTGTCTTCATGCAAAGGAGTGGGTCCAAGCTGGGCAAAACCAAGGTCTGCCAGCACAGCGCGCAAGTATTTGGCATGCTTGGCGGCTGCAACAGAAGCCAGGAACTCTGCTTCGGTAGAACTTGTAGCAGTAATAGACTGTGTCTTGGATTTGTAGGAAATAGCACCACCACAGAGGACAAAGGCGAAACCGGTCGTAGAGCGACGATTGCGCAGGTCATTGGCATGAGCTGCATCGACATAGCCAGTAAGTTCAATGGGATTGGAAGGGGTAGGAAAGGAGGGAAGGTGGGATGGGTAGAGAGGTTGCTGGTGGGGAGTGGGTGGTAGAGAAGGATCCATGGAAGGTTTCTGAAAGATGATGCCCCAAGACTTGGTTTGACGAAGGTACTTAGCAATTTTCTTCAACAAGGTGTAGTGAACATCATGGGGGCAATGGGAGAACTTGCTCAGGGTGGTGAGGGCATAGCCGATATCAAGCCTGCAGGTAACATATGCAAACAGAAGTTCCCCAAGTAAAGTGCGGTAGGCAAAACCATGTTTCTCTTGAAGGGTGTGATGGGCAGCGGTGTGCTCCAAAGGGCCAGCCTTTGAGTACATTTCAGCAATGGAATCTGGAGGAATGGGACTGATAGGTTTGGAAGGGTCAGGGACTGTGGGGGTAGTCCAGCCATGGGATTGAAGGACACGATCAATGTAGCTTTCAGCAGAGACAACAATGGAGTCGGTATACTGAGTGACATCCAAGCCATTGTAGTCATTGAGAAGGCCAAGATACTGAAAGGGAGGTTCGGTTTCAGAATAAGGGAGTTGAAGCTGTTTGCCAATCCGAGCGAAGATGTCTTGGGCAATGGATTCATCTGGTACAGCAAGAGCAAAATCATCCACTTGACGAAGGAGAAGAATTTGGTGGACTTGAAAAGAAGCACTGTAGAATGGTTGTTGTGGGTAGTGAACTTGAAGTTAAAAAATCAGGGGATGGAGGATGGAATGATGTGCTGCTTCCAAAGTCGGCGGATTCGGATTCTTGAAGCGAAGGAGGGCATACAAGGCTGCGTCAAGCTGTGCCAGGATCTCCATACCAGGTAGCATAGCAATAAGTGACCAAAGGTGGATTCGGGGTGGGGGGGCCCCATCGGACATCAACAATCACCTGTTCTTTGGGCCGCCACGATGCGCGTGTGGGTCCCCGATTCTCTGGAGAGTCAGAGGGCAGTGTTGTAGAGAACAGAAGGGACTATTCAAAAGGTGAAAATCGATATAATTGATTTTTGGTGACAGGGGAGAATTTGATTTTGTTGCAAGTGGCTTTGTAGTAGGAATAGAGTTTGGCAGGACTGGAGTTCTTTTGAATGGAAGAGATGAAGGTAGGTTTGAAAGAGAATCAGTTTGAAGTTGGAAACAAAAGGTAGGGTGTGTGCAATTGACCTTGAGAGTTTTGGAGATTGTGTGGGAAAAAGGATTGAGGGTGAAGTAGAATTGATCAACTGTAGTTTCAGTGGATTAGCCGGGGGAAAAAAAAAAAAAAAGGTTTTTTCAACCCCCATTCACCCTGAGGAAGGCCCCGTTTGGGGGGAAAAAAGGAATTTGAAAAAACAAACATTGGGAGGGATAGAATCAAGAGGGAGGTCATTCATGCCTTCATCAAATCGGGCATGTTTAGCAATCTTGACCCGATTGGTTTCGGGATCAAACCACAGAATGTTGGAAGTGGTGTTGGGAAGGAAACCAAGAAAAATACCTTTACGAGAATTGGGCTTGAATTTTGCCTTGCGTCGACCAGGTGGGCGAACCCAGACACGACAGCCGAAAGTTCTGAAATGCTGGAAGTCGTCAGTTTTACCAGTGGCCAAAAGCAAAGGACAGGCTTGCTGATCTTGTGATGGGAGGACATTGTCAATTCTGAGATAATGATGGAAAGCATAGGGCCAGAACTTGATGGGGAGGTTGGCACCGGTGAGAAACGCTCGAATGGCATTCCCAACAGTCAGATGTCCACGTTCAACAGGAGCATTTTGATTGGAGGCATCAGCACCAGTGGGTCGAATATCATAGCCAAATCGTCGGAAGAGTTTGATGACCTCGGGATTGTGGTACAATTCTCCACCTTGATCGAGAAACACATACTTATCCGTACACGTAGGAGCATGGTTTTCCAGAAAATGTCGAAGCCACTCGATAGGAGAGGCTTTAGACACACGTGTATCACCATGTTTCATTCTTGTGAAATGATCCGTAATCAAGATCCATGAGGTTTCACCATGAAGACCTAAGTAATCAGATTCTCGAGTGGAATCAGCAGACTTGATACCGGAGAAGGAGAAATCGATTGAAAGACCTTGATAGGGTTGTGTAGCAGTTCTGGTTGAATTGGGGCCAGCGGATGTTTTGGTTTGTTTGGAGCGAATGCAAGTCGGGCATTGATCTAAAACTGAATTCATGTGTTTGAATTTGGGCACTCCTTTGACATGCTTGTGGGCATGAAAGAGGTAATAGTCACTAGGATGGCCAGTCTTTCGGTGCATAGAAGTCTTCAGTA
>CAICTM010000654.1:0-54600 GCA_903772945.1 Seminavis robusta
GCATTTCCTATGACTACGCAGTCGACGACCTGGTCTACAAGCGTGCGTATCTCGGTCTCAGTGATAAGTTGAAGCCTACGGCTTCTGGTCCCTATCGTGTTTCCCGCGTTCATACCCACGGCAACGTAACGATTCAACTCAGTGCTCATCAGTTTGAGCGCCTGAACATTCGGCGCGTGTTTCCAAAGCATCCAGTACCTCCGGTTGCCACCGGTCCGGGTTATTGAGGTTCCCCTGATTCATTTTCTAAATGTTACTGATGCTCGGCGCCTATTGTTGCCTCACAGTGGAGGAGAGTGACATACGCACGTATATGACGTGGCGCTTTAACGCTAGTTTTAAGTCTATCTCACAATATTCCGATCGTAGTTCACCAAGGTCAACACAGGAGTTTGGCTGGCTAGCTCCATGCTCGTTTTAGACGAGTTAGGTTCCCAAACTAGCTAGCTATAGCTACGATACTGGTTGTCGTCCTTCTCGCTGCATTATTATTGCTATTGTTGTAGAGCTCCACTTCCGTGGCTTTGACCTCATCAGACCTCACAGGAAAAGAGGAAGAGCACCATGCTAGCTCCTCGCAAGAAACTCCATAGCAGCCCTTCCTCTGTCTTGGACTTGGTGAACGAATGGGTATCACCATTGTTGCGTCCTGGAGATGTGGTGTGTGACATTGGTTGTGGAGATGGACGCGTGCTACTGCACTTGGCCAAGCAATTGACCAGTGGTGCCTGCCACATGGACAAAATCTCGTTTGTGGGGATTGACATCAACCCCGATCGAGTACAAGAAGCTATTCAATCTTTATCTAGTGCCAAAGAAGAAGGAACCATACATCCCAATGTGTCAGTTGTGTTTCATTGTGCCAATGCCATGGAATCGATAGATCTCTACAAGGACGCCACCTTTGTCTTTTTGTATCTGATACCGAGAGGATTGAAGATCTTCAAGCCCATGCTATATCAAGTTCTACAACATCAACAACAGCAAAAGGAAAAGAAGAAGTTGGACAAGAACAGGGACAATGATGAAAATGTCAATGACAACGTGAGCGACCAGTCCGTGATGATCCGGGTCATGACTTACATGGCACCGCTACCAGACGAAAAATACACACGAAAAGGGTCTTGTCACGTCGAACACCAACCGGGAGCCGCTTGGCCTGTTTACTTTTATGAATTGTGCCCGAGTATGATTGACTGAATGACTGAATGTATGCATGGATGAATGAATCTATGTGCTTCAGAGAAAACAACTTGCAACAATACAAACCAATCCACCTACCTGGGACGATTCTTTGTACACCAGGAAGTGGACTGCGTGGCTGAACTTCTCGCACTACCGTACGCAACAGATGCTGCTGATCCCTGTTATAGTCTAAATATTACCCGGTATAGTAGTAGGCCGACGTTAGCATTCCCTCGCTCAAAACCGGGTATAGATACCGGTCGGACTGAGACGCTATGGGTATCTGCCCCAACCCTTATTTCCTTTTCTGTCCTCTGTTCCATTTGTGTCACGCGGCCAGAAATGAGTAGGCCAATACCAATAGCATCGTAGTATCTCTTGCGAGGACTGCTCCTTTGGGAAGGCCAGCAAGTAGCTAGGTTCTGTGCAGTATGGTCTGGTGAAGCTTTACCGTGAACACTTTATAAATCCTTTGAAGTAGAGATGGATTTACATTACAAAAAGGATCCTCTACCCTCTATCTATTGGTAACGTAAACAAAAAGTACGTGGATTGTAAGTGTGTGACTGTGTGCTTCAATGAATTGAACATTTCTCTGTTTTGAATGGTAAATGCATCTGGAATCTGATTTGCTTCAACTCATTGCCAGCCAGAGCATTTGTGGATTATTTTGTTTATGAAAGTTTGCTTTGCTCATTCGATTTCTACAATTCGGCTTCTGGTTCTGGATCTCCCTTGAGGAATACAAGACGAGGCGTCAACGACACTTGTCCAAACCCAATGGCCCAAGCTCCCCAAATTTCCACGGAATCGGCTGTCCCATTGATTTCAAACGTGACGGGTTCATTGCAATTGCGGGCAAAGGACCGTTTTCCATCGCACATTTTGGGAAATGTAAATTGAGCGGCTGTTGTTGTGCTTTCGCCATTGTTAAACGTAGCTTCGTATTCGACGACGAATTGCATATTGGATCCTTGCAATGCCTGTGGTGGTTTCACCTTGATTTTGTACGTCGTAGCCTTGTTGGCGGGATACGACACGGTGGAAGTCGTCCAAGATTCGTCGTCTCCCTCTTTTTGGACTTGCAGCTCCACAATGTGATCGGCATCGTCATGGGTCTTGATCTTTTTGTTCATGACCACTTCTGTGTCGTCCAAATCCACGTAGCATTTTAGCCAATTCGCATACCCATGGACGGGTTGCACTGTCAAACCAAGGCACAGTAGTAGAAGTAGTTGTAGCAGATTATTCGTCATCTTTGTAGCACACTTTAGTGATACCTATTTGTTCTGTCTATGGTGTGTGGTGTTGTGGCATGTCGAAGATCAAGACCTGAAATGACTTCTCCATCCAAGCGAACCGAAGCCCAACCGAACCCCAAAAGGGTTAAAGATTTCGAACGCAATCTCTTCTTCCCGCCTTCAATGGAGCCTGCACGGTTTTGGGCGCGAAGCTGCCCACAATTTCTTGAAGGACCATTGTCATTTCGTACTTGTCCACACATACATTTGCTTTGTACTGTATCCTTCCTAACCTAACCATGACGCTCCCTGACCTCCCTCTTCGATGCTTGAGCTCAGCTGAGTCGCGCACTACCACTGATGTTGTCAGTGGATGCAACACCATTATTGGTACGTGCTCTTTCTGGCTGGAGCTTTTGATCGGTTCTTATCTGCTAATTTCTAACTTTGCTTGCGTCATTGGTGGCTCCTCTCGCACAGATTTTTGGACCACAAAATGCACTCGCTGTCCCGATGCTCTGGATAAACTCGACAAAATGGCACAAGATCCTCAATATAAGGAGGTTAAATTCATTTCCATCTGTTGTGATCAGTTGGATGGAGCGAGGGAGATTATTGAGAAAGACGACAATCCGCGATGGAGTCACATGGCTCACTACTTTATGGAACCAAACGACAAAGAAACCGCAAAGAAAGTGTTGGGATTCAAGTCTGTTCCTTTTTATGTCGTTTTGGACAATACCGGGAACATTGTGCAAAAGGGGGGAGCCTCAAAAGTTGACTTGGACAATGTTCCAGGCAAGTTGGTGATGGAAGAGAACAAGGAGAATTCAAAGCCTGATCAAAAAATCGCTGAAGCTCCCGAAGAACGAGTTTTCGTGCTCGACGATCTGGAATTTTAAGCCCTACATGTGGTATACTTGGGCATTGGTTGGTGTTGTATGTTGGTGATCCTTTCATTCAGTGCGATTGTGGAAAGGCTGCTCAATGGTGGTGGGAGCATTGGCAATCCATTTTCAATATCGGCACCAGCTACTACAGCAGTACATGTAGTGAGGAGCGCTGTGCCCGGAAGTGAAATGGTGGCACAACCCGTGTTGAGTTGGAGAGCATCGGCACGATATCCGGGTAGCCTTCAAAGTAATTTTAGGATGGAGCAGCGTTTTTGAATCATGTCTTGGCAAAGCAAATATGTTGTTGGTAGTCTTAGCTGACTATTAGTACTAGATTTACTTAATAAGCTATTGCCGACTAGCCTAGCTAGCTAGCG
The DNA here is from genome assembly GCA_903772945.1 of Seminavis robusta. NCBI lineage: Eukaryota > Bacillariophyta > Bacillariophyceae > Naviculales > Naviculaceae > Seminavis > Seminavis robusta. The sequence goes on from CAICTM010000654.1 coordinate 3,697, forward strand.
GAGTCCAGCGCCGAGGGGAGTCAGTTTGACACATGCTTCTGTGTACTACCTACAGCTCTACCTACTATGGGGCTGCTGGGGAATGATTCAATCTGAATTAGTCAAGAATATCTCCACGTTCTTTGATGATACCGGTAACAGGCGTCGCAGTGGCCCCACTTTGTGAACCTAAAGATTTGATCTTGTCAACATCAATGGAGTCCATGTTTAGAGGAAGATTGGCAGAAATGGTGTGGATGTTCTCAGCGATGATGAACTCAGACGTCACCCAACGAGAGAGGTATAACCTGTGTACTACCTCCCTCCTGCGGGGGTTTGCTTTCCAACAATATCTACATGTTCCTTGGTGACAACAGGCGCCACAGTAGCCCCACTTTGTGAACCTACTGTACAGGTTCCATCTTGTCAACAATGCCATGTCCATCTTCAAAGGTAGGTTGTCAGATTTTTATTGTGTGGACGTTCTCATCAGCAAGATGACCTCTGGACTTATCCCAGTCTAACAAGCTTAAAAACAATGACGTGTTCTCTCGGAAGATCTTTGTTGGATGATGGAAGTATGATGAGGAAGTGGCATGGATGAGGAAGTGGACAACCAACAAGAACATGAGAGATGGTGACACAAGCAACAAAGAATGATGGCACAAAAAACGTGACAATAGAAAAATGAGAGCCAGTAGAGGAATAGCGATGGGATCGATAGTGTTGTTGCTGCTGCTCTTATCTTCTTGCGTTCCTCTTATTCAAGGCTTTTCGAGTTTGCCAGTCTCCAGTATTGGTCGTCATTCCCCTCGTAATACGCAATGCTATTCATTCAAAAAGCAGAGACTTCATGCAGAACCAAGATCCATCTCGGATAGTCTTGACAAGGACGACAGCTTGGTACTTGAAGCAGGATCGGGTAGCTGGTGCTATTGGTCCACAGCCTACGAATTGGCTCAAGCTGGGACCGTTGGATCTATTACAGGACTATCAGTGGCAGCTTTCAAGTTGTCCATTGAAGCTGTTCGAAGCCTGTGCTACGAAGAAAGTATCCTAGTCAGCTATCCCTCGCTGGTGGCCCTTCTCCCGGCAATAGGAGGAGTAGTCGTGGGACTACTACTCCTTCTGGGAGGACCCTTTCCACCTGGACTGCGGGGAACCGTGCAGCAGGTAGATGACAATGATATCACAGATCAACTCCAAATCCAAGGAAACTTTTTGCGCAAATCTGCAGCAGCCGTCGCAACCCTTGGTACGGGAGCCAGCCTGGGTCCGGAAGGGCCGTGTGTCGAAATTGGTATCGATGTGGCCAGGGCTTGTTCGTCCTTCAATAGGCCAGTCCCCAGTCGAGAGGCCGGAGGGCCGTCGCCCCCCGCTACATTAGAGGAGGAGGAAACCACACTAACTACGGCTATCAATCCCCAAAGAGCCTGGAATCGAGTCCTCATATCGTGTGGAGCGGCTGCTGGGGTGGCTGCCGGATTCAATGCTCCCCTGGCCGGAGTGTTCTTTGCATTGGAAATCATGCAAAACACGTTCCAGTCCATTGACGAAGACCGTGCCACTGCCGCCGCAAAGATCGGCGACAGTTACAATCCGCCACCATCCGCCTTGATGACCTCGACTACCACCATCACTCCTATACTGCTGGCTTCGGTCCTTTCGGCATTGACATCGGAAACGCTCCTTGGAAATGAACTTGTGCTCCAGCTCAGCCAGTTCAACCTGGAAACACCCTTGCTGGAGCTTCCACTTTACCTTCTCCTAGGTGCCTTGTCTGGTGTCGTTGCCTTTGTCTTTACCTATTCCGCCAAGATTAGTCAACAATTCTTCCAGGGTGATCTAGGGGCTGATGCTGTCAAAAGCACCATGAACTCAATTCCTGAACCAGTCAAACCAGTGATTGGTGGTCTCATTTGTGGACTTGTGGGACTTGCATTTCCTCAAATTCTCTTCTTTGGATACGAAACACTAAACTCACTCCTCAAGAACAATTCGCTGCTTCCCGTGGGGCTCATTTTATCGTTGCTCGTCGTCAAGACGATTACCACAGCCCTATCGGCGGGATCCGGATTGGTCGGAGGAACCTTTGCTCCGTCCCTCTTTCTAGGAGCCATGCTGGGAGGAGCATTCCACGATGGAGTGGACACAGCCTTGAATTCTCTTGCCACGCAACTTCCGTCAGTTTCAGTTCTCGTCATGCAGCCAGACGAATCGGTGCACATTGCCGGAGTGGCCGCGTACGCCATGGTGGGTGCCGCGAGTGTGCTTGCAGCTCTTTTTCGGGCGCCCCTGACGGCCAGTCTGTTGCTGTTTGAGGTTACCCGAAACTATGATGTCATTCTACCGCTCATGGCAAGTGCTGGTGTGGGAAGCATCGTTGGAGATATTTTGGAGGATCGACTGGAACGACGAGATCAGATGCAACGGAGAGACAAGGATCCCGTGTCGTGGGGAGACTTGTCCCTAGTAGAGGGACCAACGGTTGATGGTGAAACATTGAGGAACATTGCCTATGGCAGCATGAAGAAAGAACAAGTGCTTGAGGCGAACACTCCAGGGAGGAGTCCATCACCGAAGCAACCAGTGGATCAACAACCTGCCAGTGAAGAAGCCGTGTCACAATGATGACTACTTGCTAGTAGTAAGCTTTGCTTTATATGACCTGTTCCAGAACGTGTCATTCCGTTCTTTTAAGCTGCTGGAACGAAGGAACTAGCGTCGATGTGTAGCTCGTAGTGCCCGTCTTCCTTTCCACGGTACAATGGTAAATCTAGTGAAGCCAGCATTGCCCTGCGAGCACCCTCCACAGCAATGGGGCCATTCTCCATAGCCCACGGTCCACACTGAGGTAGATTGCGTATGGATATCGAGAGCAACTCAGACGTAGATAATCCAGATGGCATTTCCGAAGGTCCTGGTGGAACTCCAGTCCCGACGCCTCCAAAATTCCCAACTACCATGTTGACAACGCGCTTCTGTAACCCTGGTTCCATCGTCGAAAGACCTTCGAGACCGCAATTGTCTTCCACTCCTCCATCAATCAGGACATAGTCTTGACTATCGCTCTCACTGTCCGATCCTCCGAGCCAATGAACAGGCTGAAAGAGGAAGGGAAACGTAGCCGAAGCGCGGGCTGAACGGGCCACGCATCCTTCTGTCATTACCAGTGTACTGAGGGTCTGCAAGTCAAATCCTGTTACAGCTACTGGAATCTTGCTGTCTTGCATCTGCATACTATGGTCGGCAGGAACCTGTGACTGGATAAACTCGAACATGAGTTGTTCAAACTTATCGCCCTTGAATGCGGACAAAACACCCGGTGGATCTGCAAATGTGGTCAAGTCAATGGTGCCAACAAAGTCAGCTGCTTTTCGCGGAGGAATACCCACGGCCAACAACATGGCAGCCATGGCACCTGCCGATGCACCCGCAACTGACAGTATCTTGTCAGTATCCAAAAAGGAGGTCTGATTGGCAGTAACAAGGCCTTCGTCCCTGACCATGATGGCAAACAAACAGTAGCATTGAGTTAGCCCAAGACAACTTCGTTCAGACAGCACAGTTTTCCATGAAACTCACCAGGCCGCCAAGCTTCCGAAATAGCCATAGAAGCCAAAGAAAGATGGCTACAGTAAGAAAGGAGACGAGAGTGGGGGGACTTGTGAGGGACTGCCTGATCATAAAACCCGACAACCCAAAATCCCTGTGTAATCATACCGCCATGCCCAGGTGAAAGCCAGAGGGATCCGTCAGAAACTCTCGGAGAGTCACATTACTCAAAAACGCATCCATTTGTCCCTGCACATTCTTGTCAACGACACCCCCCTTCGCAACTGTATCAACAACATGTTTCGGTGGGATTACGTGGTCAAATGTGCGAATGGAGGGCGCGCGTTGAAAGAATGCTGCAGCACAACAGCAGGACACAATCAAGATAGTCGAGAAGAGCCACTTGCGAATTGATCGATTTGACGAGGTTGCAATGTTGGAAGATGGAATAGTCTGAGAGAAGATAAAGTCTGCGGACGGAGGGTACATGACTTGAGGTGTCCTCTTTTTCTGGGCTGGCAGATTGTCGGAGAGAGAATGGGTCATTGCGACATTATTGACCCGCCCTTTGTTCTGTGCTCCAGCAGGAGGAGGAAGAACTTCATTCAAAACTACTGCCTTGGTGGACTTGGGCAATGCAGACACTGGAGCTTTCCCCGTGCGGTCATTTCTCGTACCGATAGAACCTGTTAGTATGGGTTGCTCAGCGCTTTCGCCCTCCACAGTCGCTGTGCTCGGAGCGTTTCCTCGAGATTTCTTCCTATCGCGATCATCTGGGGAATCAGAAGCTCTCTTTGTACCCGACACGTCCAGCGGCTCTGTCTGCATGTTCTCCATGGTTCAAAGAAGGATAACAACAAACCTGTCGACGACGAAAAAGTAAATGTGTGGAGTTGTTGGATGTTGGGGGTTGGCAGCTTCCCGATCAATGACGTGGCTTTGACAAACCCCAACCTTCAGTAATCCACGCTTCGCAAAACGTGGAACGCCAGTGTTGCATAAATTTTGCGGCGGTCCGCTCTGCTTTCAAAGACACAGGTTGCCCAGACTGGCCCTTCCACCTTCCAGAGTAGAATGTGTTTGACACCCGCTTGCTGTCATCATACATTGATTTACTTTGTAACCATCATTTTGTAGCAAGTATTCTTTTTTTCTCGGCCAAGTCAGTGCGAGCTGGATTTCTGAGCCTTACGGATATTCTTGCGTAGCTTTTGGGAGTAATAGTGCTGCTTGCCATAGATGGGTTCCCAGATGGAGAGTGCCGTTTCAAGCTCCGACAAAGCCATTTCTGTATTCCCCTGGTCAAGCATGACAGATGCCATGTTCGCGTGCAACACAGCTCTATTGGGGTAATCCTTGCCATGAAGGGTCTCTTGGATGGATAAGGCTGCTTCAAAACTCTCCAAAGCGGCTTCCATGTCTCCTTGGGCTTGCAAAATCAGCCCAATCTTGTTGTAGGACACAAACGTGTCATCATGGGTTCGACCAAGATGTGCCAATCGTATATTGAGAGCCTTCTGGTGTAGAGCTAGGGCTTGCTGATGGTCACCTCTCCGGACAGCAAACTGCCAGTATTGTGGTATGTCCAAGCCAAGGCCAAGTGTCCTTCTCCCAGAACCTTCTCACGAATATCTTGTGACTTATCGTAATGGGCCAGTGCTAGGTCCAACTGTTCCTTTCCCTCTAGAGCCCATCCAATATCGTTGTGTGTGGCGGCAGTGTCCGCGTGGTCTCTCCCCAGTATAGACTCCCGAATGGACAGCACATTCTGAAGTAAAGCTAACGCTCTGTCATAGGCACGGTGCTTTATCAGTTGAATACTAATTCTCGTGTACATTTTTGCACTCTCCAGCCTCTCTTCATCGCTGCTGGTATGAATGTTGTTGCTTTGGCTGCGACATGCTGTTTCCACAGTGACAATGTGTTGCGAGATGATATCTTACCCCCATTCCCACATTTATTTGTAATAACTCATAGGACAAATGTCTTCTCAAAGTGATAATGCCGGTGTAGCGCTTTGGCAAACCCTTCGAGGACTCGTCGACTGGCTGTCTCTCGATTGGGCACCAAGTAAAGATCGTCCAGTGTATTGCCTCCCTCGAACGTCAAGCCCGTTTGATACCTGTTTCGGAGTCCTTTGGGCAGAATTTGTCGGATAATGGATGCCATAATGTTCATGGCCACGCCGGTGTTATAGTGCTTGCAGACTCCGTCAAAGGGATAGACAGTCAAGATCTGTCGAGATACTTTTTGAATCAACTTGAAGTCTTGTTTTTGTCGCCAATCGAGACCATTGCATTCTACCAAGACAGTGCAGCCTCTTCGGACTGCCGCCAAGTCGGCATTCAAGGCTGATTGAATGTAATACACCCCAGCCATGTAGCTGTCCACCTTGTCTGGGGTATCTAGTTGGGTTGTGTCCATATTCCTGGCATTGTGTGCCATCACGTAGGTGCCTTCGGAAGAGCTAAAGTGAAAGACCAGAAAATTGCGGGGAAAACGTTTGATCCACTGCGAGAGATGCCGTAGACCGTCTTGAGGGCTGTCCAATATTTTGTATTCTTGGCGCAAATCCTGCAACCCATACGCCCTTCTGATGGCATCGTCCATGTCACCTCGGGTGATAATTGCAAGCTGGGCGTACATATAGTCGCTCGAATTTGATAGATCAGGCATGGACTCGACGAGTTCTTTCAAGTTGGTCGCCCATTCATGTTCTTCGGGGGTCAACTCCATGCGTCGCGGGTCGTCCAGATGGGGCAGTACAGCAGGGATCTCTTCGGCCCCTCCTTCTCCTTCGTTCTCGACTTCGACCTGCGCTGGTGGTGGTGGCGGTTCATTCACATAGAGCAGATCTCCTTCGACGAGGCCTCGTTGATTTGAATTATTGCGTTGCATCATCATGTTGTACATGTATGTCGGGTTTGGTTGATCGAGGTTGCGCTGTGGTGTTGGGGAGTTGTTGCGAGGGTTGCCAGTTGCGGTGAAGGATTGGGCCCAGTACAGTACCGGTAGTCGAGAGCCCCTGAAACGCACGCGGTTGTATTATACGTATAACATTTTCACTATGTATTCTACAGATCATACGAATTACACATATAACCTTTTTAATATGTATTAGACAAGTCATACGTACAACACAAGTAACACAAGTGGAAAATATTATACGTATTACATGTATTATGTGTTGTACGTGTTATACGTATAATACATAGTGACGAATTTTTGCTAAGTTTTTTTGCCAGGTGTTTTGCTAGGTGTTTGGGAGCAGAGAGGAAGATGCACTGTTGCAGGCATAATACCTGACAGCTTATAAGTAAAATGGACTCTTACCTATCTGAACTCTCTCATGTTGCTAGATACAATATCAATGATTAAGAATGGACTCCTGCTTCAATCATTTGAATGTAGCAACCTACTAACTGATGATACACCAAAGAGATAAAATTATGGATACTCTGGGGTTCGATAATTATCAATGGAGAAATCGACGGTGTTATTGGCTACCTTCGATGTATCAATCTGTGATCGGCGCATATTAAGAAGTTTTGATGCCATATTTGTACTTTCTTGCAAGACTGCTGGATTCCGTATCAAAAACAAGGGATTCGATAAGAGGCGGAATCACATTAAATATGTTGTCCAAGGAGTCGTTTTTACAAACAAAGGTCCCAAAGGAGAGCAACAAAACCACCCAAACCAGCTTCCTGTTGAGGGGGAGGGTGTCAATGTCCATTCTCTTTCATGTTCTATATAGCCAGGAACACAGGCGATGATATCTACCCAAGTTCCAGACAGGCAACAAGCTTCATCGTGGCCATGTACAAATGAAGAGGCACAAGTGAAATGTTAAGTACTCATCTTGCACAGAAGCCTTACACTAACGGAACAATGCCTAAAGAACATCTCTCGCCAAGTGTTGTTAAGACTTTACTTTATGAACGGACATGCTCATCTCTAACTTCGAAACAAATGAATCTCTAAGGAAGAGTCTGCATCAAGGAGTGGTCTTGTCTTTGGTGAAGCCAGACGGTACCATCTCAAGTATCACATCAGGAGCGACAGCAGCAGATAGGCAGAAATATTAGTGTTACACGCTAGATACGTATATCACGGGTGATACATATAATACACGTTACATGCATAACACGTGTTACACATAACACGTGTTACACGCGTAACACGCGTAACACGTGTTGCCCGCTGAGGTACTTACATGGGTTCAGTACTGTCCCTACAGAAAGTGGTTGACAATGGTAGAATTCAAGGCCAGTTTCCACAGGCTTTGTCAGGGAGCCTTCAGAAGTATATGAATGCAAAAAGAATGGTCCTGAAGGCTGTACAGGGCCTGAGGAAGAGAGTGGAGGCAGAAAAATGGAGAATGAGTTGAATGAAGAGAAAACATTCTATCTTTCCACAGGAACAGTCTTCTTGGCTTCAACAAAGCCATACCACATTGCCTACTTACCACAATGATGGTGCTATTTCAAATAACAAGAGAAACCTTTGTATCCTTCAACAAACAAGAGAAGAGAGGTTATTGTCATGGTGGTTCTTTGTGGTGGAGATTGGAGTTGGTTTTGAAGTCAAGTTGGAGTCAAGTCATTTTGCGAAACTCGAACGGTCACGGTGGCTGGCTGGCGCGCGTGTTATAAGTGTTATACGTATTCCACACGTAAGACGTGTTACACCTGTTATACGAGTGATACAAGTTATACGAGTGATACGAGTGATACGAGTTATACGTGTAACATCGCGTGCGTTTCAGGGTCTCTCGTACCAGTACAGTCGTATTGCTGCCGTCTGCCGTACCAGTGACGGAAAACAGCCACTAATTAAAAGGTCATGATGACCTTACGTTTTACGTGGTTTGTTAAAGTACGGATTTAAACAACGAAGCCCCACAAAAGAGAAGAGTCATTCGAACAATTCATCAATCCTGCTCTCAAACCACGCTCTGCAAAGCGTGGAATGCTACTGTAAGAGTTACAAGTTGATTACTGTTTACTTCTCTATGGAATACACAAACTGTAGCTGGATGTTTCTTCCTTCAAGCTCAGCTACCGTAGCTTTCAAATGAATACAATGTACTTGTGATACGTGTTGTTTCAAGCTAGTTGAAGACCATGGCTGAGGCAACCAGGAAAAAGACAGGGAAAATCATGCTCGCCATCCCTTTCACTCCAACTGAGCTGCTTGCATATGATCCCATAAGGTCAGCTTCTGTTTCTCCGTCGCACAAACCTTCGTTGCAGAAAAGGGCATCTTTGCAATCCAGATCCAACCCGCAGGGCTCTCCCGCAGAAGCCAAAAAGTCGATATCACATGTTCCCGTTTCACAGCAGGGTGCCCAGCTGTCCTTGGGGTCGCTGGAAAAGTCCGTCATGATACCTCCGCGGGGGTTTCGATTGTAGAGAGCGAACTTGTTTTGAAGGAATGGTTTGAACGCTTCTGGTACTCCGTTCGGGCTATCAAAGGCAGTTCCGTCAACTCGATCCAATGACACACCGTTGTCAAAGGCGAAACAAGGCTGCAAAAGCCCAGTTTTGGCTGGAGCAGGATAGAAAAAGAAAAAGTTGATGCACATCTCATCTGCTGTTTGGTCGCCTCCATACAACGAGGCATTCTTGTCCAATGTGTTGTATTCACAGGTTGTTACTAGGGCGTCACCGGGCAGAATCTTGATATGTTTCCTCGACAGATCATACGTCATCTGATTGTCAAACTCGTAGGACTCAACGCGCCCTACCTCCCCAATCTTCTTACCACAGCGATATTGCTCTGTGACCAAGGAACGGCCACTCAAATGCATATGAGGAAAGAAATGCTGACAGCCAAAGCGACAGGGTGAGAGTGTACCAACGAAGAGACCTCGACAACTGAACCCAAACATTTGATTTACTAGTACTGCGTACCGTCGCATACACAGGCTGATCCAAGCCCGCCGTGGCCTCCGAGGGACAAATACCTTGAATCCGGTAGGTCTCTTGTTGCGGCACAATGACAAAGTCCACATCAGCGTTGCCCATGCCGAACATTGCCCGACCCAAGGTATGGGGTCGTAGTTCAGAGGTAAGTGACACTCGAAAGCCAGACTGATCCCTTTGGGGAGTTCCAGCGGTGTTGTCGTAGTGAAACTCGAGCTTCACGACGACGCTGTCCATTCCAGAAAAGTCAAACTCCTCGCCAATGTTTGGAGGCAAACATTCTTCATTACTTGGCCCAATGGCCCAATCTGCCAAAGAAATACACGAACTCTCCGCACCTTCGCACGAGTAGGGCCCCTGACCCACTCTATCTCCATCTTTGGAGTGGCCATCGAGACAAAGATAGGCGAAGGCGTGATGAGGAATATCCTTGTTGTCTTTAAGGAAAGAGTGCTTGACTTTGTGCAACTTGGTTGCCTTAGGCACCGCAAGTTCAATCTGTTCGCAGAAATAGTGACTACGTGTTGCATCAATTTCCACTGGCTCGCTCAACTTCATGTCGAAGGCAATAACATCGTTCGGCTCCTTATATTCAGAGCACGTAGAAGCCACGATGCCGTCTCTGTCAACGGGAGTGTCCACCACTCCGGGATGCGACAAGGCTGGGAGAATAGGATCAGATTCTCCTTTGGTCCAAATGCAATCTGGGTCTCCCAATTCTTCGCCGTTGGAGCGGCCGTCGCCGTCTGAGTCTGCTCGGCACAAGTGCTCGGTCCACTCAAAGCCTTCCTCTTGAAAATCTTGCCCAAATGGATTGAGCTCGCCACCTCCACCAATGGCGTTGTGCCCTACACCGGCCCAGAGACCACCCTGAGGGTATGGGTTCGGCACACGGTTACCATTTGGAATGTTTTTCGCAAAATGTTGGAGTCCTGACGCCACAAGGATGGAAGTGCTAAAAAGTTTGACTGCAGTAATGATTGCCATGATTTCACTGCCGAGTACTCTGTCGTCTTTTCTGGAGGAGCGAGTTGATTGGCCTTAGGGTTGGAACAATGCACTGGAAGAGACGAGAGGAATGGGAGCGATGAGCGCCATCTACACACAGTGCATCATCATCCAAGGCAATTCCCTCGATAGCGGAACGGAACACAGCGAAGCACACGTTCCTTTACTTACCCTTTCGGTTTTCTTGAAACAAATTTTGTGGTTGCTTCCATTGCTTTTCCATCGTCTGAATGTTCTCAACTCTGTTCTTCCCGAGTAGCTAGTTGAGCCCAATGCTTTCTCCCCGGATGATACCACCAGTACTACATCGATGGAGGGGCCACTTTTCTCCCAATGATACTTCTCCTTCAAGCGTTGTGCCGCGTCTCCATTTACATAATCTTTCACAGGTCTAGGCTTGCCAGCGGCTAGCTAGCTTGTGGCCCGGTATCCCGGTATCAATCTTTCGCAGTTCTAGGCTTGCCAGAGGCTAGCTAGCTTGTGGCCCGGATACCGTACGCTTGGCAGCGGCTAGCTAGCTTGTTACCCCGGGAGCTTTACGGTAACTACTGTACTACCGGTACCTCCAGGAACATCGAAACAAGACCGCGTGACATTAGGATGTCGATCATTCGATTTACCGTACAGGTAGCTTGCTGAGTAAAAGCTTGGTCTTGTCTACTCACTTTGAAAAGGGACAGCGAGCCAATGGTACGCCGCCGCCTGATAAGGGTGGCGAACTCCGTGCATGTACATGTGGCTACGGTACTCATGGACACCATCGAGCAATCTGGTTATTGTAGCCATACTAGCTACTAGGGAAGCAAGCTATACCGTACCGGATACGACTTGGAGATGGGTAACTTTCCCCCAATCGCTCTCCTAACCAATACTACGTACAAGAACGCCAACTGCACAAGTACCAGTAGATAGGCAGGCGAAACATTTGAAAGGCAATCAGAGACATGAGATAGGAGTGAAAGCAGGGAGCAGGCTTTTTGGGTGCTAGAGAGAAGGCGACGATGGCCAGATGGACCACAGCTACCGGTACCAGGTACCGGTACAGTAGGACGAAGCAGCCAGTGGGGTGCGGGGCAGAAACAATCCCCATGCAATGATGGATCGGTCTCGTCGCCGTCTAGTACTGTAGGCATCGTTCTGTACCGGCATTGGCTTTGCTAATCCTACCTTCGGAACATCGCTTGGTTGGCTTTCGTAGGTGTGTGTCCAATCCTTTCTTAGGTCGCACTAACAGCAGATTGAATTCATCAGTGTGGACTTGGTCACTGCGGTACCTTGCAGGAGGCATAAGGCTCCGCAACATCGGCTTGCCTCAACTACTCACAACCAATCGACCCGATCCCACCACCCATTGCAGATTAGGAGCTTGTACACGAGATTGCTTCAGCGTCTACCTTTCCTACTCCAAAGTTTGTTACAGCATAATCAGGTTTCTGCACCACCTCTTCTCCAGCGGCTGTGACACAATAGGCGGTTCAACATTCACTGGCCAGCCACTCCAACCCACCGTAGCTCATTCCATTCCGCCCGAAGCTTCTCTCCACTGGCAACTCTACTAGATAAAGCACAGAACTGGGTGTTTCTGGAAGATCCTTGCGTATCGTCGTCAATGCCAAATCCTTCGGCCGTCTTCACAGCGATGCCCCGATGTTTGAATTGAATCGTTCAACACACACAGTTACCTCGTTCCCCTTTCGACTACAGTAAAGATACATGCGCGAGCAAAGGACACGAATCTTCGGCCTCTTCTTTCAGCTCTCTGACTCGCTTACGTCTTGTTTCTCCGTTCCTTGATGATTATGTAGCATCATGTGCTCAAACGAGCCACCCTTCTGTCCACTCAACCGCGACGCCCACTCTCGCCACAACCGTACTACGGCTGCTTCAGTAAAATCTGAGATTGTCCTCTTCCTCTCCTTTCTCTTCGTCGCCCGGTGCATTGTCCTCAACTTCCTCGTCGTCCTGCGCCGGCAGTATTAAGGAAACACTCCAGTGGATCCATCCAAAGAATGTTGCCTTGTAGCTTTGAAACGTTTGCCACATGGGGCTCATCTCTACCAGATGAATAAAGTACATGGCCGCGGAGAACATGGTGGAACAATGATAAGGGGGGGGGGGCAGTCTATTGCAATGATTGTATTGTGTATAGTCGCTGCCGCCAGTGAGAAGTACGTGTACTTTTTGAGAAGAGGGGTTTGCTGTGTTGCTCCCTTTGGTTCTCTTTCATCGCGTACCGTTGACCTTGCGCATGCAAACCAGGGTTATGAGCACTTTTCAACGCGGGAACGTTGCCGAAGACGAAGCAAGCTGTTTTGATTGCTTCGACGATGGTGGAAGAGCCGAGAGCGGCGACATGTCAGACTGACCAGACTTCATAGCTTCCAAAGGAGGGCATGCATGGACAACTGTACTAGTACCGCAGACAAAGAGAATACCCCCCCCCTCCTGTTGGCTCTTGCAATCTCAAAGGGACAAGATACGCTTCATTGCCCGAGCTGCGGTGAAGTTGCACACGTTGGGACTCGGTGAGCCAGGCCTCTCTTCTCTCGGTGTTTGCCATACAGACCCTCTTGATCACTCCGCCCTGAGCAGTGGTACAGTGGTGATGTACCATGTACCGCGCTTGATTCTATTGCTCTGGCCGCTGGATGACTTTGGCTTTGAAAGGAGCTGTGCTGCGTTGGGTTGATGGAGTCCCAATATGGTCCGTGCATACTGACCCCAAACCAAATCTCCGACCAGTCAATCAGGGGCTTGCAACTGTCTCCGAGCCAAGTCAATTTCTTTGCTGGGAACCCCCTGCCTTTCTGTGTATTGATGATAGGAAGTCAGAGCCATTGTCTTCCTGAGAAACCAGAGAATTGTTATGTTATGTCTGGAGAATCAGCCTCTCTGGGCATACACTTCCCGGGCCAAGCAACTCCACTGATCTCGATGGAGGGGCCTTTTACCCGCCATAAACACCATATGTTCGACTTGGAGGCCTGCTGAGGCAGCCCTCCTCCTGCAAAAGAACACGGGGCTGAAAAGAATAGTGTGTCAAAGACGAATGCAATATCGGGTCCAAAGGTCAAGACCTGGCGCTTGAACCACATCGCCTGTATAGGAGCCCAGCAACCAGAATCAAAATGCCGTCCAATCCCAAAGTCACGCCCCTCTTCGGAAACATACCTCCATATCCCGGCATCGACAGACCGATGGCAAATCAGCCCGGTGCTTCTTCAACACTAAGTTTCACTCTCAAATTCGGGCCAGGAAGATGCCCTTCCTCCAACCTCACCCGTTTGATGGTCTTTCACTGTGTCTTCCAGGCCCTGAGTTGGCCTTTACCGACTGAAATTGACCAGGCTTGGCGCATCGCTCTGAATGAATTGTGGAGAAAAGTGCGATTGCCCATGAAAGAAACACAAAAGAACCATCCAACCCTCTGCGGTGCGGTCGCTGCAATCAGCTTTGGTATTTGTGCACGGATTGAGATATCCCAGGTGTGCTGTTGGCGTGCGCTTGTGATCTATAGTATGGATATGGTGGGAGTACCGCAGCGAAACGTGACAGCCACTGGACGCCCCTTCCAGTAGGCAAGCCCGGGCACCGCATCTTGCCCTTTAGAATAGGAACAATTGCCCCGTCAAGGAACGCAGCAACCGACGAATTGAAACTGAAACTGCGAGACATGTTGTATGCTTGTTTCAGCTTTGGCGGCGAATTTAGTTTACACCGCAGAACCGACAAAAGAGGAATCCAACCGACAGCGATCAAAAGGATGTCTGATGCTCTTTCTCGTACTGCAACTATAGCCATGAGGTCCGTCGATGCGGTGATACCGGTAGAGCAAACGTCAAAACCTCATTCAACGAGCGCATTTAGCTCATCTCCTTTTCTTCAGCTGGGTTCGTCTATGCGCACGTTATCAGGGACGCAAACACCCCAACTGTTCGAGCTCTCCTGACTCAAAGAAGCCGCTGGCAATAAGGAGAGTTGGAGCTTGGATACCGGTTTACCGCCAGTCGACGAGAGAAGCTGAACAAAAGGGGCATTATCCGTTTTTCCTCCGGTAATTGACCGGCAGCTCCCCGGTCCACGGGTTTTCGAGGCAAGGCCGATGCGCCCCCCGTAATGGTACTCAGAATTCCCTTAAAAGGAGGGATACGCCTGCAAGCAACGGGATGAGGCACATCATCCTTGCCAACTGTCCTTGACGCATCAATCAACAGAAAAAGTGAATATCATATGAACCTTTGGTGAGATGGTCGGCAGCGCCTTTCGGTAGCGGTGGTTCGCGGAGAGATTGACCCCCACGACAGCGGTGCCCGCTACAATAGTTCATTCTGGACACAGATGCTGCGCCATTGATGTTGCGCCCCCAGTGCCATCAACAAAACCACTTTGGGGGAGCTTTGCTTGGCAGCTTAGCATGAACGCCAAAACATCCACCTTTCCAGAACATTTATTTGGAACCAGGGTCATGACTGATAGATCTTCCGAAGACTGCGGTGCAAATAATGTTGGCGTACATGTTGGCCTTGGAAAGAAGGAGTCCTTACTGGTACTACTTATTACATCATGGCACCTAACTACCAGTAGCTATAATAGCTACTCAGTACAGTAGTTCGAGTAGCCAGCAAGCTTCTCGGTACCGGTACTGCATCTCAGACATGCACCACAAAATTGTAAGTTTTCCTGGCCCGTCCCACTAAGTACTTTTTGAAGCAAACCTGTCTGAGAGAACTCCAACCATCACCAGAGCAAAGTGTTTTAACCTTTTCGAAAGTCGATTGGCACTGCGTTAGATGTCCGAGCGGGGTCCATATGCTCATGACGGCTTGGCGCGAGCTTGTTGAAGTCTCGACGTCTCGACCCTTATCTTCGCGACACTGGCTACCCGTACCGGTACTAGTAGCTCTACTTGTTAGCCACACTGTACGAAGTAGTTGCAAAGCCTCCCTGATCTTGGTCGGATAGAGCCCAGCCAGCTAGCTGGCCCGCCAATGTTGCCAAACGGACATGCAGACACCACCCAAGCACAGCTTATTGTGCTTCCAAAGCGCGTCCAGCGGCTGGCTACCAGCCGAATTTGTGCCCGGCTGAAACTAGCTCTTATTAGTGTCTAGTAGCTGGACTAGCTAGAGCTACCGGTATTGATAGTTGCCGCACTCGCAACAGACCCGACAGCTTACGATGCCAATGATGCCCGGTCATGCAGAACCGGCAACTGGCTGAGAAAGTGCACACACTCTGAGCCTCACTGTAGCAACGTCGAAAATTCGGACGTGGCTGCACACGCAAACCTTTCATTTCGTGTTGCAAAGTTCGCCACTGGCTAGCTACTAGCTCAGTCTGCTTCGTTTTCGCTCTCTGAAACAGTGCAATGAACATCATGTTGCATGGACCTGCCCTGTTACCCCCGAACTGGTTCATCTCTTGTGTCTGTAGCTCACCCAGAGGCGAGGCTGGAAGTGTGGACCACCGCAATAGAGGATTGCGGAACTCCACCTCTTCGCAATCCTCTTTCAAACGAATTGGCTGGCCTCCGCCACGAGCCAGAGCAATATGCCGCATTGTGTTGTCTTCCGTGAAGCAATGTTGGCCATTCCGTACCTGTACTGTAGTGGAGCCTCAGACAACCGCAATGATATAGCCAAGAGTTCAATTGTTGGGCTGGCGAAGGGCGAAGGGAATATACATGTAGGATGAATCCAGATACGTACGGTACCGGTACTTTACCCAAAGCTCAACCTTCTACAATCGTTTCTGGTTGGCTGGCTACCTGGAGCCCCTCAAAAGCCTAGTATTGCTACACACTTTGAAGTCATGGGGCCGGGAACTACATGGCACATCGCTCTTTCAACCCATCAGCAATAGTACCGGTAGCAACATTCTGCTTGTCATTCAAGTGGAGCCTGCAGAAAACACCAAAAAATAAATAAAATGAATTCATAGCTGTTTGCTACAAGCTGTGAACAGCAAAGGCTTATGTTTATGAGGGATGAGCTGAAAGGCTATCCCGAGAGCAAGCAAGAAGCTCTGCCCTACCTACTAGTACCTTTAAAGAAGACTGAGGACTCGTTTCATACTTTCCAGGCAACCCAATGGTACTATTCGAGTTTGTGGTAGTCAAAATGGCCACACATGGCCACAACATGGCCACACATACCGTAGTCTTGATTGAGCTCAATATTGAGTGCTTCAAGTCCAACTTAAAATCCTCATGAAGGTGTGTGTACCCTACAATGCTTTCGAGCATCTGTGGACCAGACCAAACATGAGTCAAAAGCAAACCTCCAACCTCCAGCCTAACATGTGTTGCCTGCTTATGTTGGTGGCTGACGAGACAAGAAAAGAAGTGCCATCCTTTCAACTTGGCGGCCTCATCCCCGCACGGGGTGAAATATGCCCAAAGCCTCTCATAGCAAACACTTACTCCATTGAGAGCCAGCAACTGCCTCCAACTTGAAAGCAAACATGGCTACGCAGGGGGGTCAACCTATGGGGACACCATTAGTCAACCTGCCACCCTTTGAAGCTTCAGTTTTCAATGTACCAGGAAAACACAGCATGAATAGAGTCATAAAAACATGCCAATCTTTGATATGCCACAGCATTTTACTTTTCTGGTGACCAGATCTTTGATCTGGTGCTCTGGATCCTTGTTACAACAAACAGATATCAGACATCCTACTAGTACTATCATGGATTGGAAATCATCTGGTCATCAGAATAACGCACCATGATTGGCCTCAGGCTTGCTTGGATTGCTCGTGAACGATGCCGTCTCTGGATTGGAGGATGCTGGAACTATGCTGATGCAGCCAACCAAAATCACAGACGACAAAGAAAAAGCGTGCAATGAAGCTTCCGCCTTTTCTTCTTGATTGGTTTTTTGGGAGAGCTTTCAGTTGCAAGCACTCAAGGTTCTTGCGCTGATGTGAAATAGCTATTCAGTAGAGGAGAGGTTTGTGCTTCAACTCCAAAAAACGCACATTCAAAATTGAAAACTGGGGGTGAAGTGATAAGGTCGTTGCTTGGAAGCGAGAGGTGAGAGGCCTGAGGTGAGAGAGGAGGCCTGCCGTACTCTAGCTAGTATGTTATGGGCTGAGTCAGCCAGGTTGAATGAGTTGTGCCTGCTGTAGGCTCCTATGCCAGGACAGAAACATGAAGGAGTCTATCTTGTACCGTAGTCCAGTTCGTTCCAACAGCATGTCCACGAACTCCTAAAAGAGCTCTGGTAAAGCCTCCTGAGGAATGAACTATCCAACTACTGTACCGGTATGCGACTGTGGACAGTCCACTACTTCCAGTACTTCCTCCTTGCAGCCTTGCAGAGTGCAGAGCCACAGAGCCACGTCCCGAAGATTGATTGGATTCATTCATTCCACATCTTAGAAATTGCTGCTGGGAAGAGGGAAAATGGCTCTTTTTGTGGTCACGAAATTGGCTAATAAGGGCTATTAATAGTCTAGAGAGGTCAAGCCTGGTCAAAGTTTACCAGGAGAAATTTGCATTATTCATTCATTGACCACGGTTGACCACGATTGACCACGGCTGACCATGGCTGACCACGGATGACCATGGCTGACCACGGCTGACCACGGTTGACCACAATTTCCCTTAGCAATTACCTAGTAAAAGACCATCAGTGACCACGCTTGATCACGGGTGACCACTCTTGACCACTAGCGACCACGCTTGACCACGAGCGACCACCTGTGACCATGGTCAACTGTGGTCAAAGTGACCGTTTATCTTCAAAGTCGGACTTTTCTGGTCAACGATGGCCAAAGCATGTCCAACCTGGTCTTGGTCTGGAGCACCACGGTCTCCTTTTTCCTCTTCCCTGACGCGGAGTAGCTACATGTTGTACTAAAGTCAACACTCACTTAAGTTCCGTTTTCTTAAGTTCCATTACTCTACAAAGTTCCTCTTTTTCAGGGCTGCCCCCTCAGTCACTAGTTCTCATGACTGACAAGGGAATGTGCTTTGTGGCAGTTTGAGACAGTGCTGCCAATTAGGACCCAGCATTCAGATTGTTCATTTATACATATATGAAGTTTCTTCATCTATCTTTCATGACAGGCATCTTAGAGAGCCCGAAACTAGCCACATAGCATGTTCTACTGGTCGAAGACAATACAGACACCATACATAGGAGCAAGACAATACAGACACCATACATAGGAGCAAAGCAGTTCCACCCCAAGACCGCCTATCTCCTTTTACCCCCAACAACAAGAGAACTCAACATAAACCACCCCGGACAGGCTTCGATACCACGAACGGGCTGATATGGGCACCAACCATACAAAGTTCCGACTCTCTATAAAGTTCCGTTATTTTCTTAATGCTGGGGGGTGGAACTTTAGTGAGTGTTGACTGTAGTGCTTCTGGTCTGCTCTACCTAGCTAGCTAGCCAGTTTATGTTGCCTTTAGCTATTTAGTTAGCAGTGAGACCTGCAGAGAAGCCAATGCGAAGCAGATACGAAAGTTGCTGTTGCAGTGGTGCTACTTATTACTGAGTCAGTAGTCTACCTTCATTAGCCAGCCGAGTACAGTACTCAGTCCTACTACTATCTAGCTAGATCTACAGGTAGCCTACTACATGTGCACGTATGTAGTAGCAAGCCTGGTCGAGAGACGAGAGGGATACTGGTAGGGTAGGAGAGAGGGAGAGTGCCAATAATGAGCACAAGTAAGTCACAAGCTGCAACAGCAAACAACAAACAACATTCAAAGCAACTCAAAAGGTGAAGTGAACTCCAATGAAAGTAAAGCCCAGTTTCCGATAAAAATGATTTAACCGAAAGAAAGTTCAGCATTTATTTCTACTTCCCGAATCCGGAAGCCTTAAAAAAGCAGGTGAAGTATCGGAACGCGCTGAGCTGGCCGAGTGGGTGTTGGCAGCTGTGTTGGCACTGTTGGACCGGTACTGTTGGTGCGTGTTGGGTGTTGGGAGCTGTAATATCTATTTTTGTTTATTTGAGTTGCCACAAGAAGACTCCAAGAGTAATAAGTACTGAGCACTGGTACTAGACTACCGTAGTACTACTTACACTTCCTCCAACACACAGCACCACAGCACCACGCCACAGCACCACAGCACCACAGCACCCATGCCAGCCACTAACTACAACAGCTCGACCACTCTAATACAACCCCAAGTAAGTTTCTAAATAGTTTCCAACCAAAGCAGAACTCAAGCTTTTCCAGTCATCCAAGGGTGTCATCATTAAATACACTCTTCCCGAATTCTTCTGATCTTTTGAAAAGTCGACATCTTATGCTACAAACAGACTTCACTGGGTGAGGCTCTGGTTTAGAAAAGGCCCAATACTTGCGACAACCTACGTGGCTAGGTACTACTTCAAGAGAAGACATGGAAAGAGGTTCAAAATCTTTCAGTGGATAAGAATGAAATCGAATCAATCTACTAGTAACTACTAGTATTTGGATCCACCATCAAACCACCGAAGCATTATTTAGCCCGTTTTAGGTCCACATTGGTTTTTGTTGAGCACGAAAACGAAGGAAAGCACATAATGCTTTCTTATTCTGAGAAGTTGAAGTAAGGACACATACATACATGTCATGAGTACCAGTTCCACAAAGGAAGTGGGTGAGCCACGTAGAAAGTGTACCAGCGAGCTACCAGCGTGAGTTCTAAGTGGATGGTTGTTTTGTAGTGTGTCAATTCTAGCATCGTGACATTGGGAACGATGACCACAATCGTAAATCGAAAGTTCTACACGCCAAATTACGGTGGACTGCGTGGGTGAGACAATTACGAAGATCTTCAAAGTCTGCGACATCCTAGCTGCGTCGACTGTGTGGCGGAACTCGAGGAGCCGGTCTGTCATTGATGTACTGAGAGTGAGAGCAAAGGGTACAGTACATCGTACAGCGTACCCTTTGCTGGACCACGACTTCGCAGAAGCGTTATTGACCGCTACCGGAGATGTTGCAAGAAAGCTAGATCCGGGATGCCTGATGCCAGGCTACTAGTCTAGCTACAGTACCGTGGCTCTGGCCAGCTAGCTGGAGTACGGTAGCCAGCAGCCAAAGTAGAAAAGCCAATACGCAGCACTCTGCCTCTTCTCACTTTTCACAGTCGGCTTGTTCTTCTTGGTCCGTGCAAGTTGCCCTCTCCAACCTGCATCTTACTCCTGCACCATGACTTCCATGCCTACCGCCTATCCGCATGACCCCTGCGGTCAGGTGCCTTTGCAGCCACCCACCAGCTTGGTCAACCATGGCGCAGGGCAGAGCACTTGGGGTCAGTATCATCCAGTCCTTGTTTCCCATTCATCTCAGGCTTTGCTCTCGCCGGACGCGGTGGCCAACATTCAGACTGCCATCGAACAGGCGGGGCGTGACAATCGGAAAGGCGTCATCGCTTTCGCTTCAGGTGATGCAAGGACGGCATACGTGTTGTTTCGTAGTGCTTTGGAGCAGCTTGAGTGCCTTGGTCCTTGCGTCCATGGAACGGCAGCATGGAATGGCATGCCCGCCCCTGCGAATCTTCAGGCCCTGGAGCAGTCGATGATGAACGCATCCCCACCATTGCTTGAAGCCGTCCCTGTACCGGCATTCCAAGATGGCTACATTTATCTTTATGACAATGTGCTTGATTTCTTGAGAGATGCGCAACGACCAGATTCGAAAGATAGGGAGCGCTTTGCCTCTAAGCTCTCCTTTTATTGTTCCCTCGTTATGTTCAACATTGCCCTGGCCATGCACAAGCACGGTATCGACAACAACGAGAAAGAGTCACTCGTCAGCGCCATCCACTGCTATGACATGTCCATGAAGTCCATCAGCACCATTCGAATCACGGACTACACGGACAAGCTCATGCTGATCATGCTGGCCATCTGGAACAACCAGGCTCAGATCTATTGGTCGTTGCATTGCTATGATCATGCTAAAGAGATCTTGGAAGGTGTGAGGAGGCTCGCTGCAAGGTTGCTATTGGAGCGCTGTCCCAGCTTGGACGAAGCTGATCAAAATCACATCTATGAGTTTGTACTCAATGTTATCACTGTGAAGGAGCCGACCACCGCTCCCTGTGCTTAGCCTTCTTTATCGAGCCTCCAAGCCCCAAGGAATGAATAAAGGTGTCCAACTTCCCCATCTGTTTCCAACCTCCGTCTCCCGCTGTCTATACCGTATCGCAGTGCACAGTCGATATCGATTGCTACATACACAATCGGATCATCCAAATAATTTAAACTGACGTTTGCACATTGATGTCTTTGTGCGAACCATTCACTGTTATAAGGCCATGTGGCCTCGCCGACCAGCCATGCCCAGCTGGAACGCGTCTCCGCGGGAGCATTAGCGTACATTGGCTTCAATGACTCTTTGAAGCCCTCCATTTTGTTTCAGGTTGCTTTTCCTCGTGGAGCTTGATGAAACTGGCCCGGACGACGGCCGGTTCCATCATCAAAAGCTCTTCTGGAGAGTACATCTGAGTGAATTGACTCATCATGTCTCCCAGTGACTTGCCTCCCAGCTGTGGGACCCATTCCATTGCAAGCCTACCGTTGTACTTTGCATATAGGACAGTCGCTTCCTTTTCCTTCTTCTGCTCGTCGTTGATCTGCTGCTTGAGCCGCAACTCTGGAAAGTGCCTTTCAATGAGGGCAATTCCCTCGTCTTCGTCCAAGTAGAAAGGTTGATCGCAGCGAATGTTGCGTTCCTCGATGTATTGCAGGAACTTTTGTATCGTAGGGCGCATCTTGGCACCCTTTCGTATCACCTTAGACTTTCGGCTGATGTACGGGGTCGACCGGAAGTACGGACTCGCAATGATCCATTCAAACATTTCTTCAATTTCGTGGAACCCACGGACCCAGGCACCATAATCAAGCCCCACCAGAGTCAGAATCTTCTCCCAGTCAGCGCTGACTAAGATGACCTTCGTGTAGTTTCCGGTCTTGCGTCTGAAGACGAAGAAGAGACCCCGCTCACCGTACTTGAGGCCCAATGGACGAAACAAACGTCCAATAAGGTTGCCAAGATCGTTGAAGCCCATGTAGTTAGTCTTGGTGAGCATGTGCTCGTGGGATTCGCGGAAAAAGTCCACTTGAAACCCGTGGTACACAATCGAGAAGACTCGACTGCTGATCGAGCCATGCCTCTTGATACCAAGCCCTTCAATTATGAGCTTCTTCACTTCATCCCAGTCACTGCCCTCCGTGACTTTGCTCGACAAAAGAATGTCCACATCTCCAAAGTCCACCTTGGCCCCGTAGTATCGAGGGATCCGATAATTCTCGTTGCCGAATGTTTCATCCAAGAAGACGCGAAGTGCCGCTTCGATCTCGAGGTACCGGTCTCGGGGGATCCGCCCTAGATTCCAATACCCTCCACCCATGGTACAGTAGCTGCGGTTGTGATGCTGTTTTAATTAGCTGCTCCCGCTGTTTCTCTGCTCATAGCACCTTCGTTGTACAATGAAGGGGAAACATGACAACATTGCTGCCTGAGGGCCAATCGTGCGGTGAAACCTGCATCTTCCAAAAATACAGCGTGGAAATGGTTTGTCTCGTCACTCAGCCTCAAGCAGACTCGATGGCCTAAATTCTTCCTTCCCAAAGCAGACCCACACAACTTTACCATGGGACGAGAGTGGCATGTACATGTAGCTACTGTAGCTAGTAACTTCGTGTTTCAGGCAATTGTTTACAGTACCTGGAAGCAGGCAATGATCATCTATCATGATGGCTGACATGGCTGACCGAGCAGGTAACTACAAGGTCTGGCAGCCTGCTCTTCGTCTTGATCCTCGTAAGAAGCACCGATCAAGCAAAACAACCCATTGACGACTACTAGCTAGTATTGTCAGAATGCATTCATCCATATCGGGAGTTGTTTGCTAGCTAGGGTTCTTGTCCCTGATTACCATACAGTAGCTTGCTTCGGTTTGATCGCAACATGCCAGCATCAAACCGAAGCAAGAAGCAAGTGGCCCGGCACGAGTTGCCAGCCATCATGGATCCACTGTCCTGATTGCTTTCAACTTGCCTTTCAGGCTTCTTGTCTACCAGGTATTTTAAATACATGTAACACCCCTTTGGCAGGATCGTGTATGCATACCATGGTGCGGTCCGTAGCATACTTGCAGGGCCTGTTGTTGCAAATCTTTTGAAGCAGAGCAACGCCAAAATACATTCGTATTCTGGCTGGCTTCTTATTCGTTACCCGAACGAATGTGAATTCGATTGATTAGTCTACATGTACAGTACATGTAATCATTCGATTGCATTCAATCACGTACGTGTATGCCGGTACATGGATCGCGTTCTCACCGTCAAAATCTCATCAAGCCGGAACGCCAGGTTCTTAAGGAGGTCCACCGACAACTTATTCACGAGTAGTGACTAACCGTACTCATAACCCAATTTAACTAGCCAGTATCGAGGAGGAACCAAAAAAACTCACGATGATGGATAGTCGATATTGGACTGGCCAATGAGCGCTGTTAGACTACTTCTGCTGTTGTTCTATTGGCTGACACCCTTCCCAAGTTACCCTACTAACAGCCGGTGAAGGTCCTGTCAAGGCAGATGTCGATTGGGGCAAGTTCTATTGGTTCCTGTTAGCAGATGACGCGAAATGACACCTGGCACGGTGTGCAAGCCAAGCCATCTCCAGACAAAAGCTCCGTTGACAGGACCACCACCAGGTTGTAGAGCGTAGTCGACTTCCTATGCCGACATATTTACATTGTCATTGGAAGTGAACAGACTATTTTCTTAGAGGCAGAACAAGCTTGCTCTCTTCTTCGAAAAACAACAACAATTTGCTGCTGAAATCGAGTTTATCGATGCTCCAACATGTCTGTCAGGCCGGCTCTTTTTTCGGTCAGAAGGAATTTCAGGAAAATTGCGCGAAACTTTTTATTTGGCGGGCAGCTTGGACGGCCAGTGCTGTTTCCCTACTATCCCCATGTTCAGACTGAGAATTGCCATTTCGTGGATAATTGTTGCATGAGACCATGAAGCTGAAGAAAGCCGCCGATGCCATCACTGTTACCCACTATGGGTTGGCCTCAGTTGATTTTATGGTAGACCATCTCGTTTCCAAAGATGATCATCCCAGCATTCGAGTTCGCACTGCTGAATCAAGGTACAAGACCACAATTGATCCTGACGCTCCCCTTATTGCGACTGTGCTTTCTGCTAGGAAGGGTCAAATGACCGGAGGGCATGACATCTGGAAGTTTGTTCTGTTTGATGGCAGCAATGCATGCTGGAAGGCAGTAACCAATAGTCTCTTGTCTGATGAGCTACCGGAAGTGAAGAGAGGATGTAATCTTGTGGTAAAGGGATACAATTGGATTCATCTCGCTGGTCCTCTTGGAAAATTCCACAGAATCATGGTGATTGATGAATTTGAATCGAAAGCTGCTCCTGCATGCGAGGCTCGCCCAATTCTTATCATGGATGATCCTGATTTGAATTACATTGGTCAGACTGAGCAGTCTCTTCAGTGCAACACCACGTCGTTTCACCCTGAAGTGGTAAGGAAGTGTGCTCGAACTGCAGAGGTTGTCTTCACTTGTGCCACATGTCTTTTCGATCCACAATTCAACGCAGGCTTCGTGTATGGCTCCCCAGCTTTGAAATGGCAGCTGTTGAGTGGACTTCCGGTGACCGTCAAGAACAGCAAGCAGGATTTCAAGAGACTGTTTGCCGCCAGCTATTTTGACGAATCAGACGAAGAATCCATGGAGTTCTGTGAATGTCATACAAGATACAACTTTGACAAGTGCGCACGCTTCTCCTTTTCGATCCAGTTTTTGGATAAGGACCTTCTATTCAGGAAGATGATGGCAAAGGTACCCCCAGAACAGAAGTCGGATGCTACCTGTTTCGATGAGTTAGAGGCCCCCAAGAAACGATGGATGCTCTATAGCTGGATGGCCACCAATGCTTTCGGAGTACAGGAAAGGTCCAAGCTACCCAGTTGCGTCGAAAACTATGTCCGCCTGAGCTATCCAAATACCAAGGACCACCATGTTTACACTGGCTACCGTCCTTTCTCTAATCAGTCTGTAATGTCTTCGCCTTCTCGGAAGATTACGGCAGGTGTTTCCTCTGAAGAAGTGCCATCCAAAGAAGCTGTTCGAACACTCGAGTATGCTACCAAGGAAGAGATTGCTGCTTCTATTGGATACCCCTACGGTTTCAACGAAGGTTCGAAGGAAGATAAAGATAACTCTGGTGACTCTGGTGAAGATGTTTTTGGTGAACCAACACGTGAGGACTTCGAAGCTTATGCAAAGGAAATTGAGGAGGACGCTTCTCAAAAGAAGAAGGTAGCTGAAAAGAAGATTGATCTGTGGGAGGATGACGTTACGGAGAGGAAGGTTTTTGGCGACAAAACCAATTCGAAGAAGCAGTTCAATTAGATGCCACTGTGGTTGAAGTTGTTTCCTATCGGTAGCACGAACAGTAATTACAGAAATGTGTTGACGTTTAGTACTAAGAACAGATAACTATCGATTATCAATCTTCTAGATCCATTAGATCGTCTACTAGTGCCTTGTGCAGCTCCTCTTCAGTGCTGTTGTCATTGTTCAATGGAATGTTGTCCAGTAGTGATGTCTGTGTTGACTCTTGTTCTGGTAGCGTCATTGTTGCCAGCTCTTCGACAGAAGGAAACTTACCAGCATTCTTCTTGTTGTTGACACAAGCTTTGCTTGTACTTCTCTTGTGGCCCCATTCGCCACAGCTTCTACACCAGTTATCTTCATTCATTCCATCAGGACAATCCCTGACTGGACCAATTGGGCTTTCCTTTTCCGTCCCATCCATCTTTCTGCGTCTTCTCTTCTTTGTTGGACGACCATCTTCACCTTCCACCGCAACACAGGACTCATAATACTGATTGTTTTCTCTGTCTTCTTTCAGTTTCACGTGATACTCGAGTAGTTTCTTGTAAGTTTTCTGGTTGCGTTTCAGTTTGAACTCGGTTGTCTTGGACCTAGCATTCTTCTTTTTCCTTCTCTCGTCCACAACGTCAAGGTAGTGCCTGGTTCTCTCTTCCATTTCCATGCCAAGCTCGAGGAACAGCTGACTGAAGAACTCTTTAGGTCCCAGCATAAACACTCCCAGTGCTGTCAGCAATCGATTCCTCAACGTCAAAGTACCGCTGTAATTCTTGTTCTTTGGTGCATACCAAGTAATCAGATTGTTGAGAGTATTCATTCACATTGGTGTCTCCGTCATGAGCTACCTCTTCCAATCTGTTCATACGAATGAACCTTCGAAAGATGTTCTTCACAGCCATGTACAGCTCTGGCTCTTTGTGTTTGCATCGATACTGCTTATTGGATTGCTTTCTTTCTTCTTCGGTCTCATCTTTCCTCTTGCAGAAGTCACCACAAAATTCATGGTTGTCGAAATGATGTTCAACTGGAGCACTAGCAAGAGCGGGCCACTTGCTCTTTGGATGGTCTTTCAGTTTCTTCGTCATGTAGACAAAAGACACTCCCAACCGTAGAACATCGCCATCTGTCATTCCATGAGAAGATGCTTTTGGCCTGTTCTTCAGCTTGTACAAGTGATTGCGTACAGACTTCTTCCGATGTGAAGGATCTGCAATGAAGGATGGTTCAGGTACGTTCCCTGGCAGAATGCCACCTTCTCTTTTCTCGTGTTTCCAACTCTCTCGTCCAGTGGCCTTGCTGATTGTTAGTGTACTCTTCTTATCTGGAAGAACTGTCTTCGAATGGTTCTTGAGATAATCGTTGTTTGACCACCGTGCATTTGCTTTCATTGTGGAATCGTCATCTGTGATAACTCTCCTAACTCCAACGTTGTACCCATTCCAAGTATCAGTCAGCATTCCGACCAGAGCAGCGCATTCCATCGATCCAGAAGAGCCAGTATGATTCTTTTGGCAATCATGATTAGGAGGATCCGTCCCATTGCCCTCATGCTTCCGACAGAGAGAACAGAACTTGTTCATCAAGGAATAAGCAATGGGTTTCCGTGTCAAACTGCCAACCAGACAAGCATGCCCACTATTCGAATCATATCTTCTTCCACTTGAACGCTTCTGCCAACCCATATCCATAGAAACAACGACAGAGGCAGTTGCAAACCAGTAAGGGGGTTTTTGAGGAGGATCGTCAGATCCCTGATGAAGAAGCCAGTCTCTCCAAGCAGCATAGTCGAACTCGCCATTCTGAATATGATCCTTCATTGAAAGTTCTACCTCACGCATCATGTTCTGCATTATTGCTGCCTCGGTGACCTTTCGTATCTTTGGATAGATTGCCAGCTCCACCTCCCTGAAACTGTGGGAACTCATTGAACCTGATCCAGGCATATCCAGCAATCCCAACAAACGAGATGCCTCCATTCCTCCGTCACCAGAAGCAAGAAGTCCAAGAACAAACCTCACGTTGGTTTGACACTGGTTTCGGATCAACCTAGAAGTTTTGCCTGAAATATTCGTGAGAGAAACCTCAGCTTGGAGAACCTTCGTTCGTCTGTTTGGTGGATTGCATTCATTGGAACGGCAGACAAGTTTGGGTATGCATGCCACTCCGACAGCGTCAAAGAACAAATCCATGGACCCAACCTCACCACAATCAGGGCATGCAGTCCCATCCTTTATCAAACGGGCGAGGTGTGCGGTTTCAACAATATTGCGAGTTGGCTTTGCTTCGAGTGGTGATCCAGCTTCCAGTTCGTTATTTTTGTCATCGTCATCTGCACGATGTACACTGATTGTTGTTTCTAACTGAACAGTTGGGATGGTTGAAGGTGCACCCTCATTTATCCGTGACATATTCCAGGCAACTGCATTCCTCTTCTCACCAGATATCTTCTTATCCCATCTATTCAAGCCAACACCAATCCTTTGGGCCTCAAACTTTGCTTTCTCTTTCTTTGTTCGGTCCAAACTTTCAATAATTTCCTCAAAACTGTGGGGAGTCCCCTTACTACGCATGCTCCTGCCGCCCTTGAAGGGGGTGACAAGAGGAACCTCATGCCGCCCTTCCTCTTGAGACTGCTTCTCCTCCTCCGCACTCATTCCAACAATACACCATTCTGCTACATCTTTCACTACACATTGATTACAACCAAGTTGACAGTGCTTCATCTAGTACGATAGCTAGCCACACGTGTTCCGTGTTTTCCTCTTCGATTGGATCGAAATTGACCACGTTACACATTGAAGCTCGGCCAACTTGCAAAATCTGATTGGACTAGACTAGGTGTTGATTAGATTGGCCGGCAACATTCGTTATGGAATTTTGATGTGTATTGACTGTTAGAATTCCCTATTCCACATAATGTGGGTTCGAGCTTCGAGCTCCGAAAAATACCTAGAAGTCGACTTGGATGAGGTGCATCGTCTGTCCCTCCATCGGGTATCCGGTGGACCTCCTTAAAAAAAAAAAAAAAAGTTTCAACGTGTTCTCTTTGAAGAGCGGGCTGTAATCTTCGCAATGCCTTTGAAGGAAGCTTTGTGCCAGTTGAAGGGAAGTACACCACTACTCTCGGAGCTTCGGAGGTAGTTCGAGCACAATTACTATAACCAAGACAGTGGTCAGACTGTTCGGAGAAACCGAAATGACACTTCCCCTTGGAGACAAACTGTAAAGTTTACTAAAGCCTCTAGAAAGTCTCTGACACCTTTTCTGGTCTTATGCCACTAATCGTGACACATATAAGCCAATGACCGATGAAAAGTGAGAAGTAAGGCTATATGAAATTGCCCCATACAGTCATTTTGTGTGGCATCGGTAAATCCATTTGTTCTCCTTCTGGTCACTTGAAAGAATCGCTTTAAGTCCAAGTTCCGTTGACGCAGAATTCTAACGCGGTACAGAAGGTGTCAGGCACTTACCACCTTCCCTGCCTGACACCGGTACTAGCTAGCTACTGGTACATGTACGCTGTACGGTAGCTGCCACCGAGCAAGCTGCGTACCGGTAGCTGGTACCGCCAATAATCGGAGTACTGGTACATGACTACGCAGTTCAACCAGCGGCCAGTAGTCACCACTGGCCATGCCAATACCATCACGCACGGAAGAGATCTTCGTTGATTCGTTGAGCCTTGTGTGGGCTCTGTTCGGTGGATCAAGTGAAACATGGTAGGAGTGTTCTTGCGGCTGAGCCCGGCTGGCAATCATAATAAAGGGCACTTGGGTAAATATTTGGTTCAGACAATTATTATTTGTTCCGGTTCTCCCTGATCATTGAGTTTCTTTGGCGGGAATGAGTTGTCTTGGGCATATGGCTACCGGCTAGTAGCCGGCTAGTACAAACGGTACGTTAGGATGTGATACTCAAGCAATTTAGAGATGGTTCCGGGAATCAAACCATCACCAAAGCAATGTCTTCGAAAGAAGCAAGATGCCAGGCTTCTGTGCAGGGAAGGTTCTGCAAGAATGACTTGACAAGCCAAGCAAGAGCTCAGAGGCGCGAGTGCGAAAGCATCCTGGCAGAACAAGACACCCTCCACTTCTCGTCAAGGTCAGCTCACAATTTTCAATTCTCATCAATTGATTATTAACTTTTGCGTGGGAACACCAAGTTCGAATTGCATACTACATCTATCTATCGCATCTATCTATTTCTCGAACACCATGATCCCCACCTTTCTCAACGAACAAGTGCTCTGCGTCAGCAACGACTCTACCACTACCAAGCCGCAACACAGCACCATGAAGCGCACGGTCCACTTTCCCGAAGAACAAATGGTAGTAGTCCACGACGTCTTGGCCCGCCAAGATTACACGGAAGAAGAACTCTCTGCTTGCTTTTTCGCCAAGGGCGACTACAAGTCGTTCAAGAAGAGCTCCATTGTCACTCTGCAAAAATGGCGAGCCGGAGAATTGCCAGCTGGTGGCACTACCAAACACTGCATGCGAGGATTGGAATGCCGTACACGAGAAGGTGCCCAACAACGCAAGGAACTCAAGCAAGCGGCTCGCACGGCATTAATGACGGAAATCCAGCGTCAAATGGTGGCGGGTGTCCAAGACGAACTGGAATTGGCGGCTGTTTACCACCGAACTTGTGCTCCTCAGCAACATCAAGCATCCATCCAAGGCATGTGCGATCAACTGGAAGCACAAGAATATTACACATTGGCACAGGCTGTGGCACCCAAGCAAATCCACAGCACCACCACCACCACCAACGCATTGCAACTACAAGCCATTCTGGATTGTCCAGCGCCCACCACAGTTGTGGGAGTTGCCGCATAGCGTCTTTTTATCCTGTTTGTCATTCCAGCAGAAGAATTTTAAAATACACAAGAGCTATAATATAACATACAATGTAACACTCCTGATATCCAACATCATAAACTACCCCTTAGTATATATTTAAGCTAGCTACCTACCGTACCATCCATCGGCAGAAGCAAGGATAGACCATGGTCGAACCGTCGCCCATATTATGCGGATGGCTCCGGGCGGTGCTATAATAGCTAGCTAGTCTAGTAGCTTTTCCATAAGATACCACGTTGTCAGCAGAGCTTCAGCTGCGAGGAGCTGCGATGAGAACTTTCGACGAAGAACGATTCTTCGTAAGGATCCAATGATTCCCATGATCCTGATGCGAGGCAATTGCCGTCGAGGCAGTAGTTGCAGGTTGACATGACATGGGTGCGAACACAACACGTACCAAGATTCCATCCAATTTAATTATTATAGCACTCTCACTTTTTGCTACGAAATCGAATCCGTGCGAATTCGAATCCGTCCCCTCTGTTCGGGTAGCAGCGTTGCTAGACTAGCTAGCTAGCATAGATAGATAGTCTAGCTTGCTGGTAGCAACTTCTCCCTCAGAAAACTACCTTACCTAGCTAGAAATATCTGGTGCAGCTACAGGGCCCTCCACAAGGCTGAGCGATTTTTAGAAAGTATATTATTTTATTTTTACAAAACAATGTTATCAATCAACCGTACCGAGCCTACTTTGACTGCCAACGAAATGATGGCTCCCTCGGATCGATGGACGTCATCATCTATAGGTCTCATGTTGGCTTTGTTGTCTATTGCCACGTATTGGACTTCCGATACCAACGGTTCACTGGCCAAAATCGACTCGACCACCTGTTGGATGTGTGCCGCGGGGATGGAAGATTCTGCCGGCAAGCCCAAAAACAAATCTCGGGCGGCACACAGGGACCGATAGACCACGGGAGCCGCTTGTCGTTCGGTGGTTGTCAAGTAAGCGTTGCGACTGGACATGGCCAAACCATCGGGTTCTCGGACCGTGGGTATTACATTGACATGGAGCGGCATATCCAGGTCGTCCACAATTCGTTGAATCAGACAGCATTGCGCCGCATCTTTTTGACCAAAATAAGCATTGGACGGTTGGACAATATTGAACAGTTTGGTGACAATAGTAGCAACACCACGAAAGTGGCCGGGACGGGCCTTGCCTTCAGCAATGTCTTCAAAACCCTGGGTATAATATAGATAGATGTAGTCGTATGCATGGAAAAATCGAATCAGTTTTTTGGATTGTTGAGTGATCATCGCAATGGCGTGGGTGACATAGGATGGATGCAACCACAAATCATTGACGCACCTCCACGGAAACAAAGGAATCATGATTCTTGCCGTACATGCTGTTTGCATCAGGGGCAAACAAATGATCCTTTCATGGCAAGTCAAAAGATGCAAAAGAACATGCAAAAGAACATGCAAAAGCACACATCAAGCACACAAGATCAGTTCTGTTTACCCCTCCAAGCACGTCATTTTCTCTTGATTTTTTATTCCCACGTACCACACCTAGGTCAGCCAGCAAATCCTGGTCCTGTTCCAGTTGTCTTGGATACTGCTCAAAGTCTTCCCCCTCCCCAAATTGAGTAGGATTCACAAAAATGGACGCCACCACAATATCATTCCTTGCTCGCGCCTCCTTGACAAGAGATAAATGTCCTATAGTTAGGATAATTTTCATACAGCAGAACAAAAGAACGAACAAAGAGGAGATTAGCTTTCGTCGAGCAGAAGGCCAACATGAAAGTGCATACCATAACTTTCTCTCTGTTCACTCACCCTCGTGCAGAGCTCCCATGGTGGGCACAAAACCAATCTTGACGGCAGGATCTAGGGCATGGCGCATGGACCGAATAGAGGCGACAGTCCTATGCAGCGTCAGCGAGGACCTGGCAGTGGCAACGGCAGCTTGCATGGTCGACCTTGTATGAAGTAGTCTAGTAGGATGTGTTTCTACTTGTGTACCGTAACGCTTCAGAACAGAACAGGCTAAACGATCTCTTGCTGGCCACCAGGTACGATACCAAACTGGACACGATCTCGATAGCTACAAGGCTGGTTGTGCTGTTTGACTGGCGGACTGGTTCCGCCAACAGGACGATATCGGTATGTGATATCGAAACTTGTGGGTTCTGACAAAGCCATTGCCAATGAATTTCATCGGCAATCCACATAAATACAAAGAGGCTGTCGTCAGCCGTGGGATTCAACAGCGACGGACAGACCAAAAGATACCTTTTGTGCAAAAACGTGCATCAACCACAGATAAGCCAGCTAGCTAGTCTAATAATGGCAACCCAAGCACCTCACCTAGGGTCGCCTCGGTCTCGCAGGACACACCGCGTCGAAGAGCGTCAAGGAGGCAGAAAATGCCAAGTTTGGCGCGCAGCGCCAAGTTTTGCACGAGCTCCAGGAAGAGGAGGGAGGAGGAGGAGGAGAGAGGAAGAAAGTGTAAGAGAGAAGAGCTAGCAAGTAGTAAGTGTATATCGTAGAGTATGTACCGCTAGCCACCCACACAAAACAGCAGCATGCAATACAATGCAATACTATGCATGGCAAACAGAGAATATCTCATTCGTTTTGTA
The DNA here is from genome assembly GCA_903772945.1 of Seminavis robusta. Lineage (NCBI taxonomy): Eukaryota > Bacillariophyta > Bacillariophyceae > Naviculales > Naviculaceae > Seminavis > Seminavis robusta. Next base: position 37,016 of record CAICTM010000654.1, read on the forward strand.
AGTGTTGTTGGTTGTTGGTTGACCGTATGATTGCCATGGTGTGAGCGATTTTGGTTCCTGGAGCTCACCCTGGATCTGCCAAATGTGCCAAACTAAAACACTTCTTTTGCAGTACTGGTCTACAGGGCAACTCTGCTTTTCTCTTCAGGATGGAAAATGCATGGCCATAAGTCTCTTGATCAACTTTGGCACCACTCAAAGAAGCCAAAAGACTGACAAGCCGCCAAGGCCACAAAGCAAAACGATGGAAGAATGGCTCAGTCGTCGAGTCGAGTTGGAGTCGTCGAGTGGATCGCGACAGCCTCAGTCAAACCAATGGCTACCTTATGACGTCTACTCGACGAGTACCGGTACCACTGTTAGGACGAGGTAAGTCTGTTATCGCTCAAGTGTGTTATTATTGAAGGTGCAGCACTGACTTCTCTCCCTCATTAAATTAAATTCCTATGGCAAACAGGAGAGAAATCCGTGCTTGACCCCCATTGTTGAATCCATCAATCCAACGACTGGTACGGTGCTACCGGTGCGTAATTTTTTGGAGTCCATCGATTTTAAGATTGCACCTTTGTTGTCCGAGCCTCAGTCCGTCGAGTGACGAGTGACTCAGTCCATTGGACGCACCTCTGTTATCCAAGCTTCACTCAAGCGGACCTTCTCCGGTGCAGAATGGAAAGCCATCCCTCATTGAATTCTATGGACCATGGGATGGCAGTCAGTTCTCGGCCCATGACAGTCAAGTTGGTGGAATTTGAAAAACAAGAGTAAGTCTCCGGTTTTCTTGAGCAACCATCGAGAAGAGAATCTCACTGCTATTCTTACTTTCTCTTGGGCCGCTCCTGACTGCCAAGGAAACATCATTGTTGAGTCGATCGATCGCTTAGGAGAACAAGAGGAGGAGAGGCTGCTGTCGATCGAATCGCTACGGAGTACGAAGGAGACTGTGAAGTCCAGCCCTATTAGCAGCCTGAACGGAACAGATCTATCGTCGTGGAGTCATTGAATGGCAACAGTGCACGACAATTCGCACACCCAGAGGAGAGCGGATCCTCTTATTGGATTAAAAAACAACACTTTATTGTGGGATGAACATGGAGAGTGTTGAGCGTTCGAGTCTTCACCAGAGTGTTGCCTCTCTGATGGAAGTTGCGCTTGCTAGCCATTTCCCGGATGAGCACAAGTCCTCGAGGACTTGGTGACTTCGGCTAAGTCAAAGACTTGGTGGTCTTGCTCGGAGCATGTAATAGATCACTTCTAGTAGCTAGAGTACTAAGTAGAAAAGTCTTGAATTGATACAAGTAGAGTCTAACCAAATACTCGAGTAGACCAGTAGCAACAAAGCTACCGGTACTAGTAGTAGTACTAGTTTGTGGCGTCGTCGCTATCATTGCGTGGATTGGTGGCACTGTGTGTTGCTGTTTCCCCAGCTCCGCAGTTCTGTTCTGCAAAACTCCATTGCCTGCCACCCTGCATACATAGGGTTAATCTTTGTCTTCTGCAAAACTTGTTCGTCCTGAGCCAATCAGTGCGAGGGGTAAGGAGCAAAGAGGAGAAAAGTAGCCCAGTAAATCTTCCTCTAGCTAGGGGGATTCTGCCAGCGCAACCAAGTGGGACATAGCTTTTTGCGTTGCTTGTTGGTGGGCTAGCAAGTAGCAAATCTTCACAATCTAGAAAGATTCCATCCACAAGTGTCAGACGCTCTCTTCCATTAGATGTTGTAGCTGGGTTCATCTTGCAATTCGTGGAAAGCTACAGTACTACCCAGAGAACAAGAGAAGAAGAAACCAGCAGAGCCCACAACGTAATACCTACCGCCCAGCCCTTCGCAGCTCGCAATAGAACTTACTCCGAGAAACAACAGGAGGCAGAAGAAGAAGTAACACCTACCGCCCAACCCTTCAGCTCCCCGCAACAGAACCACATTAGAGTACTTCATTCTAAGTAGTGTTTCCTGACACTTCGACACTTTGAGGCCTTTTAGGCAGGTAGTCTAGATTAATTTTGTTGCGTTGCTGGAGTCTATCTCCTGCTAGCTAGTGGTGCCGTGCTCTACCATGGTACCGTTTTCGGTTTCGGACCACTTCCATGATGCCGGTTACTCTTCTTTCCATCCAGCATCTATCTACCGGTAGCTAGATAGCCAACCAGGTCGGAAATTCAGACGGTGTCCTTGGCGGTTCTCGAACCCGATTGTTGGCATCGAGAGCTGCATCGAGTGTCCTTCGGGCGGTCTTGCGTGGTCTTGTCCATTAATTAATTTATTGAACCTTGTGTAAACGTGGTCACAAAAGGTATGGTTTCTGTCTTGATGACCCAGTGTGGACATTTACTGCTCCAAGAGTATTCCTTCATTGTCATCAGCAGAAAGCTACGTCAGAAAATATCGCCAAAATAAATGGTCATATTCGACTACTGTAAGATCACAGTGGCGAGGCGGTATTGGCGATGACAGCAAGATTCCACGTACAACAAGAAAGTACCACTGGCACAGGCCCAAACCAGCATCTTCAACCCAAGGAGCGCGCGACAAGAGGGTGGTATTGTTTAATGTCATACTCCTGTAGAAATGACTACTGGCACTCTCTGGTCATTGAGAACACTGATTAGATCTGATTAGTGTCAAAACAAGAGTACATGGACATTCCAGCAAAAAGTGACTTTGGAAAGTGGCTGTTTTGCTGTTTTGGTACGAAAGAGTTCTCCCTTGTGTCTGCGTTGTGAATGGGGTTCCACAAAATTGCTTATTGTTACTAAATCTTCGAAGCCCACTGTTTCATTTCGGAGAACGTTCACTATGTCATGTTGAATCTAGCATGTTCAAATGAAGGACCCAGCAGAAATCCGATTTCTCTAGAACAAGGTCCACCAAAATTGTGGATTTGAACAGCGTTCAAAATAGCTTTCGCCTTTTTGTGGCGGGCGGCTAGCAGACGACAAACTAGCTAGCCAGCAACAGCTAGCTAAACCGTGCCCTCATGCTGCGGTAGGGTATTATTTTGTAGCTGCCGGGCCATACGGTTGTCTAGCTAGCTAAATAAAGATCCAGAGGTACTCATACTCGAAACATGATGCATCTAGATCTCCGCGGCTCACGTCAGTCAGGAGTATCCATGTCTACCTTTATTTTAATGGTGAGACCTGCTGCCAATCAAGCGCACCCCTGTTGCTGAACGTCTGCAAGCAAGGGAGCCAACGCATTCCCTGTGATTAAACTCCCGACCCAACCATCATGCCATACAGTAATAAAACATCATGTGCTTACCATTCTGGTACGATAGCTTTTTATTCCCATCCACGTTTATGTAGGTTTGTTTGAATGATGGGATTGATATCGTATGATAGATTTGGATTGCCCTTGAAGGATTGTGTCAAACGGTCTTCTCAATTCTGGTGACCTGGTTTGACCAATCGGAGACCTTGATTTTCACGACTGCCGGAACTCTGTCGGTCAAAGAGCCTGCATAGGCAAGACTTCATTGAGAGTCGACTCCGCGTGCCAAATGGGATTGATCTCTGGTAGGATTTCTACGTGAAAGGCCATCCGGCGATTGCATGACAGAATGATAAAAAGGCACTCCTGAGTAGCGAAATTGGAGGCTTTTTGTTTGCCTTCACCTCTCAGCAGTTTCGCTCGCTCCGTCGCTGCATGGCACGGAGGTTCCTTTTCAATTAATTTTGCGACACTCAAACAGATCCAGTGCCTCTCCACGAGCAAAACGAAATCCAAAGGTAAACAGCAAAATCAGAGCAACAGCGATTGAGCACACAAATTGCTCGAGCTACAAAAGCAAAACACAAACTTCCACACTACACTACTATACATACTTCACTATACTACTACTATGAAGATCCCCGCTACATGGACCGAACGTGATGTCATCACTTCTTCTTCATCATCCTCTACTTCTACCAAACCGCAGCAGCAACAGCGCAAGCCACAACAATGCCTGCGGTTTGCGCCAACCATTGAAGTCGCTGAAATCCCCAACCGCTTTGACTACAGCCGCGAAGAGATTGAGGATTCCTGGTTTCAAAGCCACGAGTACGAAGAGTTTCGGGAAAATGCGTACATGACGGTGGGGCTCTTTCGAGCGGGTCTCTTGCCAGGGGGTACTAGTAAGGACCACTGTATGCGCGGACTGGAGTGCCGTTTGGTAGAAGTGGCGCGTGAACGGGAACAAACACGCTATCAAGTCACTGCGGCGGTGTTGAATGAACAATACCGTCAATACCGATTGGGATATGTCTATCCGCAGGCCATTGCGGATCTGTATCATGCGGTTTCCTGGAAATCGCAGTACGGCGCTTACACACGCGCCATGTTGGACGAACAAGAACAAGAGCAACTCAAAAAGACGTTCTACCACAAGAGCAACAGTAGTCGTCGTTCCGATGCCAAGAATGTCCTGCGTAAAGTCATTGACATTGAACGCGTCGACAACGAATGGGGGATGGACGCTTCCTGTTCTTCGCAGTCCATTGCTACTAGCAGCGCCGATTTTGACATCAACTCTTTTTTCCAAGAGTTGACTATTGCGGCGCAATAAATTCATTTTCATAAGCTTTCTGTACAAAAAGCCGAACAACAACAACCATCTTTCTGTCTGTATGATCTATACTGCTTACTACCTACACCACCACCTACCTGCATGCCCCTGTTGACATGCTACTTTACACAAGTTCTACTACTACTACCCAATACCCAATAAAAATTTATCCTAAATAGATCCAATTTGTATTCCACACAACACCGTCTGTCTACCTATCTAACTAATGCTAGCTAGCCACGAGCTGCAACGCACAGATCGGATCCGATGCCGATACTCCTCTCTCCGCACTTATCCGAACACTCAAAACTGTCAACAAGATCCAACAGCCCGTGTGATCAGTAACAAGCGGGAGGGTCTGCATCCAGCAAGTTGCCGGCTAGCTAGCTATCCCAGCCACAGCCGTACTGGTAGAGATAGCCGCAACGAACAAAAGCCATTGCCCCTCCGACATTGAGTTCTCTTTCCGTCACAAAGCAGATGGCAACAGTTCGGTGAGCGAACAACTGCCCCACCGTACGTCAGTGGGACGGCACCGCTATGATATCTTCCTTGCTTTACGGGATCCAATGGCGTTGACCAGCACAACTAACTACAGCATCTGCTCAATCATGGTACGACTAAGTCGAAAAGACACACTTGAGAGGTAGCGACGATGGGACTCAAATCGGCTGGATTGCGGCCAACAACCTGGTAGCCACGAGGCAAGCGTAGCTACCGGTAACCATCCGGCAATGGTGCTACAAGCGGAGGAGGTATTGCCGCTAGCTAGCTATCTACCCTAGCTAGATAGCACACCCACCGGCATCCATGCCAAAGCAGCCAGGGTACGAGCAAGCTCAGCAAACAGCCACAAACAGATACGGAAGGATGATGGAAACGTACCAATGGTAGACATGGCTCACCCAACCAAGCGACGTATGGAAGAGAACCGGAGACGAACCAGCAGAGGAGAGAACACAACCTCGGCAAGAACGCATCCCGCCCTCCAGAGGTATCCAATCTCTCTCTGCGGTCTCGTTTGCGAGCCCGCCCCAGATGGCAATCTCCCTGTGGTTTCATATTCTCTCTGTCGGTTCGTTTCTAGCAGATGGCAAGCTAGCTAGGCGCTAGTTCGGCGCCTTTTGTTGTGAATTGTTGGACAAGGGGGGATTGGTTGGTTCGGCAGTTGGTTGACTATAAAGCAGCAGCTGGAAGGACTGGACCGGAGGATAGAAAGCACTTCGTTGCTGAAGTCGTGTGCATTGAAACTTCTCGTACTGACAGCTAGATCGCAGCCTTTTGTTGTGGATTGTTGTGGATTGGCGTACAAGGAAGAGGATGACAACGCGTGGTAGCGCTCGTTCCTTGCTGGCTCGAAGCCCACAGTTGTTGGGCCGATCGCCGACTAGCGTCGTCCCCTAGAGACAAGGGGCGTTGGACTTTGTGGCATATCCTTTAGGATCGTTCCGATTAAGCTTTGTGCGCTTGCCTTGCTGATTGATTTCGTCAAAGTGAATGATTGAATCGTCCAGTGCTACGGTCCAAGTCTTTACTGTATCACAAACAATCGAGATTGGACATGAGCCTACTGTGCGCAGCATGATGACGTGTCCTTGGAGAATCGAATCATTCCTGATCAGGTCCATACCTATAGAAGTACACCATGGTAACATACACGTTCTTCACTGAGGTGCCGACGACCAGCGTGGGTGTCCATAAACTCTGTGCGCCCTGGTGGCATGGGCCTGAGCTCCCCCAAGGAATCCCATGATGTGATCGTGATTTCCTTCCTAGAGCCCATGTTGGATGTTCCTACAGTATTCATGTCTGTGATGCTGGGGGCTTGTGTGGGTCATGTGAACGGGATAGGACACGACAACCCGCTGTCTTCTTCCACTTCGACTTGGAGGACGTAAAAGATGAGTAAGCATTACCAGTGTGGTTCTGAAGATCGTCGGCAGAGTCCTCTGCCGAATCGCTGACCCCAACGTCAAATTCCCTTGTAGAATCTGTAGGTTCGTAGTCGTCAAAGTTGCCAAGACTGTCGAGGGTCGGATGTTCGGTCAAGTCGATAGTGAACAGGAGTTCCATGAGATCTGGCTTTTCTTCCAAGCCTGAAATGTGTTCGTCCATGAGCCTGTCGGAAATTCCGGTAGACTCTTCCTCATCTCCATCAAGAGCACCACCATCACGGCCACGGCCGGCATCGCCAGAATTGAAACCATTGTTCAACCAAGTATCTCCAGCTTTTGGAATGTAGGGACAACCAAAAGCAGCCAAAGCAGTTTGCTACAGCTTCTTTTGGAACTAAGTGAAATCCTTCCCGCCATCCAATGTATCCTGTTTGCCCTGACTCTTTGGCATGCATCCTGCTGCGCAGATGAACAAGCAAGCACAGCCAAGGGTTGGAGCGGGAGATGAAAGTACGAATCTGGGTGGCTGCGACGAGAGGGAAGCCAGAGCCGTAAGAAGAAAGGGGAAGCTACCTGGTACCAACTACAGACAGGTTCCAAGTATTCTTACCATCGTTGGGCTGGCCCCTTTGCAATTGACACTGTCCCTCATCTTTGTGACCCTTTCCGGCTGGGGTGCTCTACAGATAAGTTCCATCCCTCAGGCACAATCAATCAAGTGAGTTCGGTCGATGCTCAGGCTGGTTGAATGTTGGGTGCAGGAGAAATGATGGGATCTGGCATTAGACCAACAATCTGACTATGTTGTCTCCTAACACCACCAAAGATCCTAGAAGAATCTGAAGGATGACTGATCCCAGAAATCTTGCGATGACACCTTGCCGTAGCCCAAACCCGCATCCCTCAAAGACCCACTCATCCCAGCCGTCGTGTCGAGCCCACGTTCAACAAGCCACATCATTGCGACCACCTGATACTGCTCAAAATACAAAGTAGTTCTTAGATTGTAACTGTTCTACGATAGCTTTCTGATGGATTCGATTCTGATGTTTCTCGTTGTTTCGGTTTGCCTGGCTACAAACGAAGCAAAGTGCCGAGTGGAGCTCAACGAGAAAGGATCTTGGACGTTGTTTTGAACTCGGAAGATACACTTCTTTCACCGGGTGACGTGACTCACTAGGGTTCAGGTTGAGTCTTCGTTCGTGCTTCTTTCACATTCTTCGGAATTTCTTCCTTCTTTCAAGTCTCAAGCTTTCATCTTCATTGATGTTGTTGCGGTCCTTGGTTGCGTGGGATTGCATTCAGAGATATGGCTCTGTGGTTGCGAAGGAGGCAGTCTTCATCCTCTCAAAACAACGAAACCATGAAAAAGCCATCGAAACAATGAAACTGTTGCGTCGTAGTACCGCCACAAAATGCATGACACGGCGCGCTGCCGTTGTTCTGCTTGCATGCGCTCTTCCTCTTGCAGTGTTTGGGCAAGGAATCAGGGCCACCAGCAAGTCGCACGGTGCGACTCCCGAAGACTTGCGTCGCATGAAAAGTGCTCATTGGATGAATCAATGGCAGGTTGCTCAGTCCGTCAACTTTACTGATATTGACCAGTCTCCGTATCCAACAGGTCCATACGATGCCACAATTCCACGCAATGCCAATTGCTACGTAGTCTTTCGAGACAAGGATAAAAAAACCTATGATATGATTACAGCCACTGAACCACCCACAAATGAACACAACTATGGTGTCTTTCTGTCTCACAAGTCACCTTGTGGCGTCTGCAGCAATCTTGTCGATCTAGCCGTCTATCTGGAGAAGCCAGACTTGACCAATCCAGTCCGCATATGTGGCTTGGCTTCCTTGCTTTCCAAGGATGCCAATCGGGACTGTCTCGCCAAAGTCATTGGTTTCAGTGAACCCTGTGCCGCCATTTGGTTTCACAATACACAGCATACACGCAGTAGGTGTTTCTCGCTCTGCATAGCCCGACTCCTCACTCCCAACAATGCTGGCTATGGATTCAGCAACCCTTGTCGTCCCATGGACGAAGATGATGACGAAGATGATGACGAAGATGATGCCGCTGGAATGTGTCAAAATACCATCAATCGACAACCTGCTTGTGCCGATTTTCAATATCAAACCGGAAGCAAGTACCGCCTCAACGCCTGCTTGCAGTGTGACGAATGTCAGTCAGGACCACTCTTCCAAAAGATTGCTGGACGCACGAGACGGGCCTCGGGAATTCAATCCGGCATCAAACGACCAGATATTCCACATATCAATCACAACTATTTTACTACGACCAACAGCAGCAGCAGCAACAGCAGTCATAATGTGGTGCTTGGGGTTGACGTGAGCTGAGTGGAGGCACGCTGATTGGCAAGCTATGGAATAGGACGTTCCAAATGAGAGGCACAACAACAACGCTTGATTCTTCTATTCACGCTCATCTACTATTTTAAAAGTTCATTATAAAGAAATGTACAGTACAAGTTGTACAATGGAGAAAGTATTCTAGGTCACCAGAGGAGATGTGCCAAGACAATAATATAGTAGACATATCTTGAAACACTGATAACAAAACAAATGGCTGGGCATCCCCAGCCCCACGGACATCACACAGACAGCAGGGCACAACACAGACGAGAATGACATCACCACAGACACCTGCCGGCTGGTTTTTCGTGTACGCAAACTCCTGTCCCTGTTCCTACAAATAAGTCTGGCACTGCCTCCAAGAAGACTAACCAGATTCCACCTCTTCTGGGTTCTTGGCAGCAAACAGGAATCTGAATGCAGGTATCGCAATAACCATGACACCAATTCCAACCATCAAGAGTGTCCCTTGCAGAGTCCACTGCCTCTGTTTCTGATCTGCCTGCGCCTGCCCCCCCTGTAACAACAATGCCATTGTTGCTTCCTCCGCAGGAGATGACCATTCAACGGTCTGAGTTGACCAGTCAACGGGCTGAGTGATTGCGACGCCAGGCTTCTCAGCATGTGGTGGCACCGTAGCATTGACACTGACTGGACTTTGTGTTGGCTGTGGCGGTATGCTAGATCTAATTGATGGCGCGGGAGGCGCCTCGAGCACGTCACGATCAGGAACGTTTGTCTCAATCTTACCAGAAGGGCTGCTCGGCGCACAAGCAATGTGTGTCGGTGCCTCCTGTATCGTGCTAGTGGCCGCTGGCTTGGAAACAGGAGCTGTTCCCAACGCCACCTCGCTGCCATCTGACTTGTCGATTTTATCAGCTGGACTCTCCAAGATTGTATGGCTATTGTCGTGGTGCGATTGTTCATTCTCCATCATTCTTGCTCGCTTCTGTGCAGGTTCTGGACATGCATCCTCGCCCTTGCCTCCTGGATTGTCGTTTCTGACCATAGCTGGCTTGATACCACTTTCGACACTTTCAACAACGGAAGCTTTGGGAGGATCCACCAAACGGTCATGGCGTTTCACTCCACGGCTCGTGACAGTCTGCCGCATTTCATCGAGTGCTCCCGAGATGATACCATAAACATAACCATGTCTGCCATAAGAGCTTGGCGAGCCCTTGACATTTTCTTCTTCTTCTTCTTTCGAGTACTCTAAATGGTTCGTTTGCATGAAGTTTTCAGCCATTTGCGAGACCCGTTGCATTGGCTTGTCCATGGTTGTGCTTTCATCGCACACAGGAAATGGATCATACAACGCCAATTGGATCCTTCTGTGGTTTTCTTCTGATGCATCACCAACCCATGCAAGAACCAGGTCCTCGAATGTTGCAACATTGTTCATCCCAAGCTCATTTGCTTTCTTTATCATTGCTGCTTCGATTTCCCCCTTGGCCCATGCTTTGATAGCATGTTTCTCATCGTTTAATTGCTGCAGCAGTTGTTTAGTGGCATCCATCTTGGCATCAGCATTGGCAAAAACCAAACCTTGCAGGAACTGTGCTGCATGCTCTTCGTTCATGGAATTTTTGAGGAGGCGATTGCGACTGACAACCACCTTTTGAATTCCCGAATCCTCGTCGCTTCCCCGCGGAACCACTCCTGCCGTGGTTGGCGGAGCTGGGATTGCTGACACGGGTTTTGATGATGTCTTTGTAGGCGACTTGACCTCATTCGTCATAATGCCATTCTTTGCCTCTGGTATTTCTTTCACGTCACCAACAACAGATTGTGCATTCGGTTTTTTGGGATCCTCCCCATTGGTGGTCTGGGAGAGACCTGTGGCTTTTTTGGCTTGTTCGCTCTTTTCTTCTTGATGTTGCTTTGTCTTCTCCACGACATTGGCGACCTCCTGTGCAGCATTGGAAACCTTTGCTTTTTTCCCATTGTCAAGCTTGCTGTCCGATGCGGGTCTTTTCTTGCCGGGTGTCGCATTGCCGCCAATCGCTGACAAAACTGACGGCAGGTGCACACCATGCTTGGATTTTCCTGTTCTCTTGATCGTATTCTGCTGAACATTGAGCTGCTGCGATATGATGTCATACACATATCCTTGTTTTCGGAGAGACCCATCGGGGGCATAGTGCAGCCTCTTCTCTAACATGTAGGCTTTTTCCATTTCGACGATCCATGTAACAGGCAAGCGATTAATGGAGGTTGACGCAAACTGACCGTGTATAATAGCATGCATCCTTCGCTGATTGTCATGAGATGCATCGCTCTTCCACGCAAGAATAACATCGTCAAAGGTTTTTATGGTGGACCCCAGAAGATGTTGTGCTTTTTCGACCATTTTTGCATTGATTTTGGCTTTGGCCCAATCCTTGAGGTCCTGGCGTTCCTTGTGCAGTTCCAGCAGGAGCTCTTCCTGGGCTTCCTTCGCAGATGCTGCGTCGGCAAAGGAGAAGCCTTGCAGCAGCCTTTGAGCATGAATCTCATCCATTTTCCCCTTGAGGAGCCGTCGGGGACAGACCAGTTTGTAGAGTCCAGACGCTCTGTCGCCTTCATGTCTAGTATCATGATGTGCATCAGAGTCTGCCATTTGCTCTGCGCTTGCTGCTGGTTTGCTAATTGAGACATCTGCTTTTGACGGCGGTGATGAATCGTGAAGATTGCTATTTTCAGACTTGTCGCTTTGCTTGCTTATTGTGGTTTCTGATAATATGATGTTGCTTTTTTCAGGCGGGTCTCTCATGAGAGGTTTGGCAGCAGGTTTTCTTGTCTCTACCCCATCCATCACATCGACATCTGCCGTCGTTGCATCTTCCTGCATCATGGCATTGCTGTCATCCTCCGCATCAGCATCCTCCTTTGTTGCGCCGACATTGCCGATGCCATCACCACTGCTTTCAGCATCAACCATGAGAAGGCGAAACACATGCTCCGATAGATCAATCCATTCGTCATCCCCGTCGTCATATTCAATATAAATATTTTTCTTCTGAACCGATGGATCAAGCTTTTTCATGACAATTGCAGGGTAGTATTGATCGTCTTCTGGCCAGAAAACTGCCACTTGAGATCCGACCTTGACTTGAGCAATGACATCCTGGATCGTTCTGGTGGGAGCCAACTCAGCAATCACCTTTTCTCGCTCCCCAGCCTTGCGATCATTGTTGCGTTGTAGTCGAGCCCATTGCAGTTTGCGGTTAATCCGTTGCAGTGCTTCGTCACGGGAGAGTTCCACTTTTTTTGGGTAATCCATAAAGCGGCCACCGTTGTTTGTGAGAGCGGCGTATATGGTTTCCAAAATGTCATTCTTTTCTTCCTTGTTAATGTCTGGATCACAAAAGTCGTCCAGATGTCCCAATACGAGGTCCATGCACAAGACATTGCCCTCGTTTTTACCGACGCGTCCCAGTCCAAAGCCACAAACGACATCATTGGGTCGGAAGAACTCGTCGTCATCGTCGTCTTCGGATGAACCGCCTACAGCAAGATGACCCGGTGGTGATGCTTTGGCAGCTCTGGGAGGAGTTGTTTTGACTTCCGGCGGCGGCGATGCTTTGGCGCCCCTTGGTGGTGGCGCTTTTTTGGCAGGGGAGCTACTAGCTCGCTTGGCATCGCTGTTTCCGACACGGTTCCCGAGTCTCAGATACGTTCGCTTCATCTTGGTGGCAAGTTTATGCAAGGCATTTTCTCGATCGATTTCGTTCATGGTTTCAATGTCGCGAAAGCACCCCCCTCGGGCACGAATTGCGTTGTAGATGGTTTCGATCATGTCGCTTTTCTCCTTGGTGGAAAGATTGTCATTGTGGTAGGTATCCATGCGTTCCCGAATCATCTGCATACAGTAACGATTTCCAGCATTGTGATGGTTCCCTCGTCCACCCATGAGGACGTCTTCATCTTGGAAGGACTTTCGTTCTTTCTTCGTTGGACTCTCTTTACTATTATTGTCATGATGATGATGATGATGATGTTTGGCAGGTGGATCAATTTTGGACTTTTTGAGAGCTGCGATATTGACGTGATCATCATCGTCATCATCATCGGTTTCCGTCTCCTCCTCGTCCAGGTGTCTAACCACCTGTTCCTTTTTGGGGCGTCCCCTCTTCTTTTTTGGAGTAGTGTGAGCCTTTTGGTCCTGGAAGGTACGATAGATCATCTTCTTCCTAAGGCGTTGGAATGCCTCTGGTTTCGCGAGTGGACTTTGGGAATAGGCATCCATAAAGCGTCCTCCCTTGCGGGTAACGGTGGTATAAATATCTTCCAAGATAGCAGTTTTTACCTCGCGGGGAGTGTTCTCATGAGTGAATTTGCTGTAATGTTGGGCCACCAGTTTGACGCAGAGCACGTTGCCCTTGTTTTTATAGTTGCCAGGACCACACACAACGTCTTCGGGACGGAATGGATTGTCGTCCTCCTCCTCTTCCTCATCCGTCTCGTCATCTTCATCATTGTTGTCCGTCTTGTCCAGTGCCTTGGTTTTCTGGTAGGGTCCTCTGATTTTGGCCAGTTCAAACATGCGTCTGATTTTGTCCATGGCCATTTCCTGTGTGAGTTCGGCGCCATTTTTGGAACTGACAAAGCGTCCTTCAATTTGATCAAAGACGTTCCGCACAATGTCTTGTTGTTGACGTGTGGAAGTGGAAGAACAGTACTCCTCAAAATGGTCACTGACCAGCTCCAAGCACTTGATGTTCCCTAGCTGATTGCGAAAGTGTCCAGGGCCACACAGGACATCCTCTGGTCGGACTCTAGCACGAGCTTTGTCTTTGCTGCTCATGGTGATACAGTGTGTGTTCTGGTTCTGAATTCTGCTATCGTATTGTATGCAAGAGAGTGTGCCTTCTATCTCCCAGCTGATGGCTTGAGTAAATCCAGAGGCTTCTCGTGACGAGAACGAGTATGGCAAGGCAAGCAAATGGAAATTGGATATCAGCGCTCTCTCTCAAGTCGTTGGGACTTTTAGTATAGCACAGTGGAGTTCTTTAGCAGCAGAGGTGGCCACTAGCGGTACTAGCGGCAGGCAGAGTTCTCGCAAAGCAAGTCCAGTCCACTCCAAACAGATCACTGGCTGCTACCGAACCGCACAGTGAACACGAAGGATCGTAAAAAACACTGCTTATCTGATCTGCTGACACAACTAGAATATGGTTGTCAAAGCCTCGCTCGATGTGCGGATCTACAGTGACAACAACAACTGTAAAAGCGAGATTCTTGTTGGGGGCATCAATTTCCAGAGAGAGTGAGTGAACTCAACGGACGTCACTGTGCTGTTCTGAAGAACCGAGTCACGAGTCCACTGTGATTGAAACTCAACAGCACCATCGCGTCTGGGGAAACTGGGTGGTGGTTGAATATCGGTACAGTACCGGTACGGTACGATCTCTTGCTTCAAACACTCCCGATCGTGATACCTCCACTGCCGTGGACAGCACACAATCTGCTCCTCCAGTTCTGCGGGAGCTGGAAAATTGGTTAGGCGATTTCTCTTTTCTGCTTGAATGATACGATTCGATTCGATTCGATTCGGGAGGTTGCGAGCCAATTTCCCCTTGCCTAGCTAACCATGAGTACCTTCATTTGCAAGCATCGTACCGCAGGTTCAGCACCACCCCCCAAAAAACATGCCTATGGTTTTGAACTACTAGTACCCGGCACGGTAGTTGTTAGGTTCGTACGTGCACAGTCGCTCGGATCAAGGAAGCCATCCCATGCTCGATTAAATTGCCTGGAGCAATCGATTTAGTGGTTGCATTCCAGACTTCCACCTCCGTACCTCAGTGCTGCTTCGATGGACTTGTGCATACCGGTAAATAGAAATACAGTACAAAGCTGCAAGCTTTGTCTCGAGGTCCAGTCACTATCCAAGTCTCAGAACTGGTATTCCCGAATGTGACTGAAGCCACCGGTACCGGTACTTGTACCGATAAATGAGAAGCCACCAGTATGAGAAGCCCACTCGTGCTGTTTTGTCTTCTGGAGGGAGTGCCATGGATCGCGTTCTGGATCCCTTTGTCTCTCTTTCTATCAAATGGCACCACTCTTGTCTACGATCCTCTTTTAGGATAGCTCTCATCAACAACAATAATGCCAGCACATGCAGCCAACGAAACGAAATTCCTGAGTGCTTCCACCCATTGCGAACGGGTCATGGGGCGCCATGTGGTGGACGGCAACAAGGGTGCCATCATGGTGGATTGGCCGGGTGTTCGATTGGAGTTTCGACTTATTTCCAACACGAGATCGGTGGCGATTCGCATCAAGGGGCGTTCGGCCTGTTTTGGATATCGCGTGGTCGCCCAAGAGAAGGGCAACGACGAGAGGAACCATGTCAATACGGACGATGCGGCGGACAAACTGGTCATTTTGTCATCTGGAAAAGAACAGGATTATCCCCTACATGACAATCTACTAAATTCAAATACTACGTACAAGGTGTCCATTTGGAAACGAGATGATCCCATCAATGGAGGAGCCATCATTTCTGGATTGGTTATCGACAGTGATGGCAATGTTCAACCCAACAGGAAAGAAGATGGAAATCTATTCCAGCAACCTCCGAATACCCGCCTCCTGGAATTTGTCGGCGACTCTGACACGGTGGGGTTCGGAATCAATGGACAAAAGTCTGGTTTCTTATACTTCCTCTGCTGTCAAATGCCATGCATGACCATGGCGCCAAGTCTGCGCAAGAGCACAGACGTAACCAAGTCATGGGCTCATCTTACCGCTCGACAACTGAAAGCCGATTACAGTGTCGTAGCTTGGAGTGGGATTGGAGCCAAGTATTCTCCGGAAAGCAACATGCCTTCCATGTTGGAGTCGTATGCCACCCTACTGCCTTCTGGCAAACAAAAGCCCATTCCACCCAACGAGGGCTCCATGCTGGGACCCGAGCCATCAGCTGTCATTCTCTATATTGGTCAAAATGATGAATATGCGGACAAGAGTGAGGACAAGTTACAAAAAGGGTTTGCTGCACTCTTGAAGAAGATAAGAGAATTCCGCCCATCACACATTCCCATTGTTGTTGTGGCGCCCGCGTTGGATTGCAACTTGGCATGTGCCTTTATGGGAAAGAAGGACAACACTGCTAAGGCAGAACGACAAAACAGACTCTGGAAAGCTGCCGTACAAGATCTAGTAGACTCGAATATTCACGTGGTGGATCACAAGCATGAACCGGACATTGCACTGAATTCCAAAGAAGACTTTGGCATTTGTTTGCACTGGAATGCCGCATCCAACTTGAAATTTGCCAATCCCTTGGTACCCAAATTGAAAAAGATCTTGAATTGGTAGGCAGAAAGCAAAGGAAGCTATTTAAAAAAAATAGCAAAATGTAATTCTTCTTTTAGTTTGGAAAATACCCCAAAGGGTTTCCCGACCGCGTCCTTGAGGTGCTACCGGTACCGTATTACCAAAATACAACGGTAGTCACATGATCGAGGGTATGTGGAAAGGGGGAGTTGTATCGACTGGTGGGACTTACCCTATAGTCATAGTAGTGAGTTCGCCCCTACTTAGGCCTAAGTATGGTTATCCTTTATTGGGGTATGGTAATACATAAAAGTCATTGAGAGTATTTTGCCGGGGAAAACCAGGCATTTGAGGGTATCCGATACTACTCAAAATAGTACTGTGGGTTGTATCGGCAACCCCAAAATACAACTTTTCGCCTAAGTATCTTTACCAAAATACAACTTCAATCGTACCAAGAACAACCATTCACACACAAACGTTCCGGGAAACTCAAAGACTTATGGTCCCGGAACCTTTCTCTTAGTACTGAGAGAGGGTAAACTGCAAAGTTACGCTCTACCACAACGCACATATCCCGTAGTACGGCCGACTTGGCCGTTGGACCGGATGGTTGATCAGTCAGTCGATCCTCATTCTTCACCAAATTTGCCATAAAATCGATGGAGTCAACCTGAAAAGGCGAAGCCCTCGCTATTTTGTTACTCAGTTACTCGCTGTTTTGTTACTCTCGCTCTTTTGTTACCGACAATGGCGAGGAAGCGCAAGTCACTCGATCAACAATACCGGCCAGCACTCACCAGGTTTATGTCTTGGAAGCATGGCCGGCAGACACCATATGATACCACGAGGAGCTTTACACAGGTACGTTGGTTGGTTTGTTGGCTCCTTCGCTCCTTCGGCAAATCTGTCATTTCGCTGATCAAACATCATTGCTCACACCATGGTCGTCTTCTTCACTTTTTCTGTTCTCAGGACCAGCTTCTTGCCATTACACCCACTGATGTCGCCCGGTTCCTGAACTTCCTTGCATATGGGAAGACCAATCCTGGTCCCAATGATCGCCCCACCCAGAAGAGATCTACCACTCTTGAACAATACAAGAAGGCCATCAGCCACTTCCATCCGAACCGCCACTCGCCATGGGCTGTTGGTCCCAATGTTGGGAATCCCACTCGCTCCACGAACGTCAATGGAGTGATCAAAGCTGTGAAGAAGGCGGAGGTCAGGAAGCAGGGAAGGAAATCCAATGTCAAGCGAGATCTCAAGCTTCGAGAATTCCGCAAGACCATTCGGATCCTGGAGCGTGATGGAGGTGCCAACATTGACCTCACGATCAAGACTCCAACCATGATGAAGGTTCAGTTCCACATGATTGGTCGAACTGATGATCTGACGAACATGGAGACATTGGACTTCCGCAGCCACTCCAAGTTTCCAAACATCGCTCTCCAAACCAAGGTATCCTGGAGCAAGAACGTCCAGGAGGAGCGCGATTGTC
>CAICTM010000655.1:0-23889 GCA_903772945.1 Seminavis robusta
GGAAAAGAGGACGATGGAATTAGCTTGTCTGGTTCGTTGGAAGCGAGACAATAGCTCCCAAAAGTGTACTGAATATTTTTGTAGCTTGTGGTCGACCCTCCAAGATCTGCCTGGGAGGATACACTTTAGAGATTCCATCAAGCGCGGGGAAGAGGTTGAGTTTACAATTAACATTGTACACCAATTCCACAATCTCACCTTTGGCATCACCATGAACGGGGTTGAATGCCAGGCTGCGCGGATGCGCTCCTTCAAGGTGGGATGTTCCGCTCGGCGGGCCACTGTGAGTCTGAGCCGCTCCATGGTTGAGCTTAGCTCCATGTCGTTTTTGACAGGATCCATCAGGCTCTTGAACTCCAGGTCGCACTGTATTTCTTGATCTTGAAATCATTATTTCCGTACCGATCAAAATCTTGTCAAGTGCGGCATAGAATGATTTTCCTTTCCTGTTGGTCAGGTAGGCTGATTCGCGGTGTCGGATTTGCAAGTCAGTGAATGCTAGAAAGGCAATCTCACAGACATAAAACACATCCATGCATCCGGTCAGGAACCTGTGTGGTGCCACCAGCTCATCCGGTACAGTATGAATACTGTCGGTCGCTGGTGGCGGGCGTCTGCGTGTAGTAGAGCCCTTGGCCTTGCCCATGTCGCTCCCGAAAATTAATTCGGCGCGATCGATGTCCTCCAGCTTGACGGGACAGTCGCGAATTTGACCAGTCCTGATCATGTTGCGGTATCCCTCCAAAGATGGGCGCTGGAGGTTGTGGTACAGATTTCTTGCGGAGAAATGCACCCTTGGCTTGCTTCTTGTAAAGCCTTCGAGTTGCCCTCCACGTCTGGACCAAATGCTGGAACTCCGGTGAAAACTGGTTGAGTTGGGCCATGTGATCCAGCAGGTCTTGCTCAATCAACACGCCATACAGACCTTTGGCGGTCCTTCCATACCTGGTATGGATCCCAGTTGGGCGGTAGTGGTAGATGGCGTCGTCGACTCTTGAGTCCATGAGGACATAGGATCCATCCTGTGCCCTGACGCAGTCATCCACAACAAGAGACAAAGCGTTGATATTGCGATGCCTCCTGGATTGGAATAACCATTGCCGTAAGGGGTGTCACCTTCTTGGGTAAGCTTGGTGCTTCCGACATTGGTGGCCATCTCGATTGGTCTCGGAGATAGCCGCTTGCGGACAATCATGTCCTGGTTCATGACAGTGCGGATTGAACTGCCACTGTCGAGATACAACTGTGTTGGCTCCATCAGGAATGAGGTTCTGCCGACACTCCTGCAAGATTTGCTCTGCCACTCCGTGAGTTCGGCATCTGCCACTCCTGGGAACTCAAACGCAACTTGATGGTTCTGTTCTTCGACTGAAAGTGAGTCTTGGTCTTGGAAATCTTCATAACAGTTGCCTCGCTGATTCTCCCGTTGACGCCGGCTGGGTCCACGGTACAAGCAGCGGAATTCATTCTCTGTATCCGAGCTGTAGTCGGACAGCAGCTCTGATCATCGTCTTGGCCATTCCGAGGGATGACTCCTTCGAAGGGATCTGTGTGAAGACGGTGTCAGGGTGGGCAGAACGACTGACAATTATATTATGTGTATCATTGTACCGTTGGAGGATAAGGTCGGATCCGATGCTTACACCGTCAGGCCTCCTTCAGCAAGCTGATCATGGCCGTAGCCGGAGTGATAGCTTTCTTCGATGATGTCTCATCATGCCTCCACTCCTCTGCTAAAGCGGGATGCCTCCAAGGAAATCGGTAGCGAATGCTCCCCAGTCGATGGAAGCTTCCGGCTCACTGTCGGTGTTGAATCATCTCTGCCCATCAGGGGCGGGACTCCTCGACTTGATGGTGCTGAAGTGGACTGCAATGACCCTGCCGCGCTGGCCTGGGAGGCTTGGCTTGACATGGGGAACTGCTGAAAGTTCGACTGGCTCGTAGAGGTGGAGGGACTCCACTGAATCCACTCCTGCTCGAAGAGTCTCCAACTGGAGCTGGAGCTGGCGCCGTCACCACTGGTGTGGGCACTCCTTGGAGTAGCTGCATCTGGTGTTGGTGGTACTGTGGCATGAAGGACTTCTCATGCCATTGAACTTGTTGATGGCCCATTCAGGCTTGGGGATCTTCGACTTCACCTTGCACTGCGGAAGTTTGTGATCTGGGCTTCCACAACAGTAGCAGGCTTCGCCTGGCTGGGACTGCTGGTAGAAGACAGCAGCTGGGAGCCCTTCCTTCATCTTCTTGTGATCAAAAGGAGGTGGCTTGGGATTGGAATATGGTTTCCGGTCCTTAGCCTTCCGTTGGTCCAACCATTCCTTGCTGGGTTTGAATCTGTCCTATTGGACAGGGTCTCTCTAAGATGATCAAGAGTATCAGGGAACTGGATGGTGCCGTTCATGGCATAGGCTCCCTCAACGGTCTTCTGGTAATCTCCATATCTTCCTTCTTGTAGTACATGGTAGGCCAAGGTTGCCTTCAACCTTGCTCGTCCCGCACGTAACACCTTGTCTTTGGAGTCTTGTCCAGATGCGGCCTGGTAGTCGTTTGAGTTCAGAGTTCTTACCTCAATGAACGCCGTTCCGAACAGATCATAGACTTGATCAACGTCGCTGTCGACCTTCCCCAAGTAGTAGTCAAGTCTGTCATGATACTTTTGCTTGGGGAACAGACCACATTGGATGGTCTTGATGTATTATAGTAATGGGAACTCTTTTGTAGAGCTTTGCATCACTATCAAACGGATACTCTGGAGCATCACAATGGGGTCGATCTTGACTGCATCCTCATAATCTGGGAGGCCTCTCAACTTGGACTTCTTGCTTCGGTTCAGTATGTCACCTGTATGGTGTTTGCACCAGTCTTGAGAATGTCCTCATAGGATCGAGTCGACTTGTCGTAGATGGATGACTTTGCCTTGTACTCGATGAGTTCCAAAGCATCGTAATCTTGCACTTTGGGATCAGCAAGTTATGCCTGGAGTGTCGGCTGGTCCGGCTTGGATGGCGCATGACTCTTCATGGTCTCATGGCCGATGAGCAGTAGGAACATCATTCACCTCAGGCTTTTATCCTTTAGTCCTGGACAATGTGTGTCAGGTTCTCTTCAAAATGATAATACCTGGTGTCAGCCTGTCCATTTGGATGGAAGAGGAACTGACGCTTGGACTTCTGTTGTTGGTTCCTGTTGCTGTTTCCTCTTCCTTGATGGCTTCTTCCTGAGGAATTGAATCCCCTACCCCCCCTAGAAGGGTATCTTCCTCCACCACGACCACCTCTTCCTTGGAATCTCATGGTTGCCGTTGGTGTGGTAATGCACTCTTGTGCTTGCTTGTTCCTTGGAAGTAGCTTGTGTTCTTGTGTGGATACTCCTGCAGGAAGGATCTCACGACGGACACTACTTTTGTAGTTGCCTGTAAAAGCTTGTTGGCTGGATATCCTTCTTTTGGTCACACTGGTGTGTGCACTCTTGGTGGCTGGATAGCCTCTGTCGTTGACAGCTCACGTAAAACGTGGTTTCTTCTTGTGTCTGTTGGAGGTTGTATTACAGACACCTCAATACAAATTAGTCGTTTATCCCAATCTAGTTATAGGGGATATCTATATCTATTCTCTAGTTACATACATGGGGAGTTTAACTGATCTATATGGTCACCCCCTTCACTATATCCTTTGAAGTTGAATCAATCCCAGAAAACATGGAGAAAGATCACTTCTTGGAAATAGCTTAAAAGTAAAACAGTATTTTACCTTTACTAAGCTAGAGTGTTACTAGCAACCAACACTATTTCCAAGAAGTTTGTACCTTCATCTCGAATTCGGGATCTCGCCAATGGCGACATCGATATCAAGTCAATCCTATATGAGTTCATGCTAAGGTAAAGAGTGCAACAAACAGCACAGGCAGATAGTGCTGGAGCTCCACTATAAGGGCTACCAAAACAGCTCAACAGGCAAAGCTCAGCACGACCACGAAATTGCCGCACAAGCGACTACAAGGAGGATCGACGGATCGACTTCCAGTCCTCAGGAGGACAACCTGAGCATACCACGTTCACGAAAGAACATTGCTAACTACACCACTTCCATGCTTGAACCAAGGAAATCGAACAGAAACTGAATGAGTTACAACCGAGATCCAGAAGTGAGCTCGGGAGCAAGGAGACAAGCGTGCAAGCTTATTGGATCGACAGCAAGCCATCGCGTCGAACGACTAGCTAGGAGTCCGATCCGGAGCAAGGAACACAGCTGTTGCCACAAAGGAGACTCATCTGCCAGCACAACGAAGTGCATGCAAGAGTGGCACCAAGCTA
The DNA here is from genome assembly GCA_903772945.1 of Seminavis robusta. Lineage (NCBI taxonomy): Eukaryota > Bacillariophyta > Bacillariophyceae > Naviculales > Naviculaceae > Seminavis > Seminavis robusta. The sequence continues at coordinate 4,313 of CAICTM010000655.1, forward strand.
GCTATAGCTAACAGCCACGGCGAGTCCTACAAGACAACTGTACGATATTACGGTCATACGAAGCTCAAAACAGGAACAAAGTTTACGGTGAGTCGGAGCCAGAGCAACTGATACTGTACGGTACGGAGGCAGCAAGGCTGGTAGCGAAAACCAAGCCTTGGAGCAAGAGCGACACAAATTGTTGCCAGGAAAGAGGAGTTAGATATCAAACTCCAACAGGAATACCACAATGGTACTTCCGTGGGAGTGTTCCTATCCTCACTATCAAGCTATCGAAGAAGTTCTGATAGAGTTGAGGTGCGACGGAAATTCCGCCGCAACCAAGCCAGATTGCCAGGGCGATCACAAGGCAACGGCAGGTCCTACGACAGGACTACCACAGAAGAAGTTGTGCTTTGAACACTAGCGCAACAGGCCTTGAAGAGTGCAAGCCCTCGAATGCAACAGGAACTGAGTTGCATCCATCGGCGCATTCAAGCAAAATTGAAAGCAAAACGAAAAGACGAAGCCAGTTGGTAGGCAGTCAAAGAAGAAGCAATCGGATGACACGACGACTGCTACTGGTACCGACAAGACCAAGAAGAACGGCGGCAACTAGTACTAGCCAGCCGCTAGCAGCTAGCGTCAACAGCACCACCGCATCGATACGGATAGTGGCAACAGGAGTGTCAGCAGAATTGCCGACACGGAGAACCCAACGAGCGACAACCGCCGCAGCTACTGCTACTAGGAACAACAAGAAAAACGACGACTACTACCACTGTAAGCGTCAACAAGAACAACAGCGGCTACTACTATCTAGTCAGTCGCTGCCACTACTGTTAAAGCCATCGGTCGTTGATACCGATAGCAGCAACAGTGTCGGCAACTGCTTTTTGTGAGGAAATCGCTCACAGCAATGCATCAGTTCCACGGAACGATAAAGAACAGCCTACAGTTCAGCGAGCGGCAACAGGAAGCAAAACGTCACAGCCAGGCGAAAGGTATCTTTCGGTCACGAAAAAGGTATCTTTCGAGGATATCTTCCGGCACGGAGCCAGCTCCAGCTCTCCGTATACTGGTACCAGGTACGTCGGCAACAAGAGGATTTTCCGTGGAAGATCCAAGCAACCAGCCCTGCACCGGTACCTGTACCAAAGCAGGTGCAGCACAACGTACAGTGCTAGCTACCGGTAATAGCTACCGCCAGAACCACTGAAGCAGTGCAGAGCTACAGGAAGCACAGGAGTGCTTCCGCCAGCATTGAATATTTCTTTGGAGTTGTTTGAGTTTACTCAACACCTCCTACCCCTTTCATGGAGTGTGTATTGTGGCATCCAAGCCACAGCACCTCCTACTACCTTTTATGGAATGTGTATTGTGCAACTGAACCACAGCACTTCCTCCACTGATTATAGGCAAACCTGCGGCAACACCAGCCTCTAGGTAGGCAACAACAGATACCATTACAAGACCATGCCCTTGCTATTTGATCACAGCAAGTGCACAGGAGTGTGAGGGTACCCAAATCCAAAACCTACAATCCTACAAACAAAATCACCATAACATCCGCCTTTATAGGCAATGCCGTAACCATCAATGGCCACAACTACACGGCCAACAACCATCAATGGCTACATCAACAGCCAGCATCGATGGCAACAACAGCCAACAACGGTATCTACCACTACCAAACCGATTACAATGAATCGACCAAACCAAATTCGAATTACATCTACAATGACGGCATCTGCCACAACAGCAGAACGACAGTGAACGTTGAACCGAATAGCTTGCTACAAGCAACTCAAGAGTTCACAAGACAAGGAACCAAGCCACAGGATGGCTGGAGCATTCAGAGTTTGACCCACAAGCGGGAACCTGACCAAAAGAAACAACAAGAGGGTGCACACCTCAGCTCCACTGCAACTACTGTACAGAGATTGCAACCAACCTTAGTCTCACACCAACAACAGAAGTACGCGAGTACAACAAATCAAGCCAACCATAGATACAACTACGGACAACTACAAGTCCTGTCACAGCCTGCTCACAGGAGTGGAAGAGCAGTGACAGAACCAACACTTGTCCTGCCACAGCCATCTCACAGGAGTGTAAGAGCAGTGGCATCACCAACCAAAGGATCTACCGACTACATCACCATCGAACCATCATCGACCGTGACACGTCCAGGTCCAGTGGAGCCCATCAAGTTGGAGCATTCACAACTACTACCGAATATTTCCTTACAAGTATCCAAACTTCCAAGGGCTTCCAGCCCCAACTCAAAGTATCATTGTGGCAAGGAACTTCCTCCTAGTTCCAGCTACTACAACAGTTCTCACAAGTGTCGCTATAGCCTGACTTCCCAGTCTCAGCTACGGCAACACCAAATGACGGTACCAAGGTACCTAGTGACGGCACCAGTCACCACAAGTGACGACACCAGCAGTCACGAGTCTCACATGAGTATAAACAACCATGACAAGAGGAAACAATAACTCAACCATTTCCTCATTCCATCTTCAGACATCGAGACCATCCAAGAACTAGGTTCAGTCGAACCCAACAGTCCGTGACTTCCAAGCTACATCATTTCCAGCTTCCATGCACCTTCCAATAGGGCATCACTTCCCACAAGTCTACGACTTCCAGAAGCTTCAACCAGCTTCCATCTACGAAGGGCTTCCAGCCCATCAAGTGTCAATGCAGCCGAACTTCCAAGTCTGAGCCGCAGGTACCCCAAGTGACGGTATCATCCGACACCAGTCTTCCAGGAGTGGCATCACTCTCAGCAGGAGTGCCAGCCACAAAGACTTTTCTGATGATGACAATGTCCGTATTGTCTCGTCTCCACCGCTCAGCTTCTCGTTACCAAGCGGGATGCCGAGCAACTACTTCCAAGGTTTGTTTTGGACTTATTGCAAGCCAGTGACACGACGACGTGCGACTGGATTACAAAGCCTTTCCAAGGTAGGAGCTGCTTACCCAAGCACTGATAGACACTTTGAGTGCTATCGATTCTCAGGAATCCTAGAGGCACCGCCTCAAGCTCCACAGCAATCCAAGTTGCATCCAATGTCCAAACCAACCAAGCCAGCTTTGGCTACAACAAGTACAAGTCCTGCCACAGCTCGCTCACAGAAGTGTGCCAACAGTGACAGCAGGAGTGGTATTGATAAAGTTGTACCCACCTTCTTTGAATTCTCCGATCGATCTACCAGATTGCCATACCAGATCGACTGACAACAGCAAAAGACAAGAAACGATCATGCCAGATCGAATGACACGAAGCGATCGAATCACAAGCGGCGACCACGATCGACTCAGAAGATCCATCATGAGATTGCAAGTGCGACCGCAGAAGCCTATCGAGGCAGAGCAAGCTTACTCAAGCAAGGGTACCACACACCAGTGCTATCGGGATATCTTCTGCAGAGGATTCCCACAAGTTCCACAGGAACAGTTCCACCATGGAACAGCTCAAAGCAAGCAACAGTTCGGCGGAACGCCACAAGTTGCCAGCACCCATCTACAAGAGGTGCAACCAAGGTCCACATCAAGCAAGCACACATTCATGTATAACAAGTCACAGCCATTCGATTCCAAAAGAAGAGGAGGCCGTGATGAAGGAAGAAGCTTCCCCAGCTGGAAGAAAAGAGGATTCCATTCCTCTGGAAAGACAACAGCAGGACATCCAACACTTCTTGGACATCCAACAAGAAGAGACAGCTCACGTTCCATTCCAATGGACAACAAGCTGACCCCAGATAGCTACCAAGCTATTGCACAGACTCATGCTCACCTATTTCCAAATCCAGTATCAAGCCTGAATGGATTGATGTTTCCACACATCATTGGGATTGAGACAATGGCATATCGATGTCCAGTTCAGTCTAAACCGCCAGTCAAGAGCACAGTTGAGTCTACGAGAATGCAGCGGAACTTCTATTTCCAGCTACAGCATTACCAAGTGACCGGAACTTCCCAGTCCCGGTTCAACAAGGATCGGAACTTCCCAGTTTCGAATACAGCAACATCAAGTGACGGCACCAATTCGCCACAGCAAGTCATACAGGAGTGGCACACTCACAGGAGTGGTACCACAGTTGCTTTTCATGACGACACTGTTCACATGTCTACATTGACTGTGACAGATTTGTCAAAACTGCTATGGATGACAAGCTTCTGCCACCAAGCGGGATGCCGAGCAACCTAGCAATTGTCTCTCGACCAACAACTGTTCCTATGGAGCAACCATCATTACTTTAATTATTCGTTCCACGTATCCTTTATGGAACCGTGCAGGAGTGTGTTGGAGGTTGTATTACAGACACCTCAATAACAATTAGTCGTTTATCCCAATCTAGTTATAGGGGATATCTATATCTATTCTCTAGTTACATACATGGGGAGTTTAACTGATCTATATGGTCACCCCTTCACTATATCCTTTGAAGTTGAATCAATCCAGAAAACATGGAGAAAGATCACTTCTTGGAAATAGCTTAACAGTAAAACAGTATTTTACCTTTACTAAGCTAGAGTGTTACTAGCACCAACAGTGTCCCTTGGTTGGACGTTTCGTGGCTCAGGGTAGTAGCGAACTCTCTGTAGCCTTTCGTATGGTGCTCTGCTCTTGCAGATGCCTTGTGTATGCTTAGATGAGTGCACTGAGTGAGTTACAGTTGCTGGAATAGCTCTCGTGAGGAGTTTTAAAGCTCCGTGTCGTTACCGGGATTTTTGTCCTTCACTTCACAATAGCACTGGTTGACTCGTATCAACCTATCTCGCTCAATTTTTGGAGTTAGAAGCTTTCGAGGGTATCCAGAGTTGCGGCTAGAGGTCCTCTATCGATCGATGTATGATACCTTTGGCTTGCAACGCCTGTGTCAAGACCTATCTTGATCCCCGTTCAATGGCTTCTGCTCGTCGTGATGTGATGGATCAAAATCTCGCGCGATGACACGATGACGTAATCCGCTTCAACTCGATGAATAACAGCCGGATTTCCTTGCTTCCAGCACATAACTGGTGTGTCTTCGTGTGCTCTTCAACGTGCACTGCTTGTACTGCGATAACTCCGGCCGGAAGTTACTGCGTACCTTGTAGTGGCCTGTCGACAATGGGAATAATCTTTCCCGTGCACGCACCTCTTTCCTGTTAGAGGCTTTTCGATGCTCTGATAGTGTGGCTAGAGGCTGATTCTTCGCACCTCTTCTCTGTTGCAGGTGTTAACTCAATACACTTTGACTCAATACACTTTGACTTGGTATCAACTTGACTTACTGTCTCGAGACGGTTGACTCTTCGAACTCGAGAAGGGCTTTTGCTTTTCAGTGTTGGTCAGGTAGGCTGATTCGCGGTGTCGGATTTGCAAGTCAGTGAATGCTAGAAAGGCAATCTCACAGACATAAAACACATCCATGCATCCGGTCAGGAACCTGTGTGGTGCCACCAGCTCATCCGGTACAGTATGAATATGAAAAGAACCAAATTACTCCCCAATAAGCTGCAGTATTACTAGCAAACAACACTGAAAAGCAAAAGTGAGGATTTTCTGGTGGTGCATAGCAATTCTTGTGATTGAATTGGATATAAGGACCCCCGTAACACTTTAGACCTAAAACTCCCTCGGTTCCTTGCATGATGAATTTGCATGCGAACCGGACTAGATGATTAATACACGAGTCAATAGTAAAGAGGTGTCAGGTATGTTTCCTCCAACATCATGCAACTGGTCCATTTGGTATATGATCTACAGAAAGACCTTGACATGGACGTTTGGAGAAGTCATGTCGCAGAAACCCTTACCTTCATGCAATAAGTTTCAGTTCCAATCCTCAAGTAGTGGACTGGACCTCGCTGAAACCCTTCCTCAGGAACAGCGGTAGTCAGGCAGGTTGGGAGCCTTGTCGTGCCTCAGGAGTGTTCCAACACCTCCAGTAGGCACCCAAGCCAAGGACTTGGCCCTGTCAGTCAGACAGGAGGGCCAGCAGAGCTCTCTGCTGGGCCCTTTTGGGCCAGCTCTCCTCAGGAGCTGGGAGCCTTCGTTATTCAATCGTGCAGTGGCAGTCTGGGAACAGTACTATCTGCTACCTCCTACTGCTTCTGCCCGGCCTCAACAGGATAGGTATCAACTGCTGCGGTATCAAAGGGGATACAAGCTAATCAGGATCGGTCTCAATCTTTCGTACTATTTTCTTAACTAAGCCAGCTGTGGGTGCTGGAGCTGTAGGCCAGTGCACCAGCATAGCTGTTGGAGCTATCTCTGACGGGATCCAGGGCTCTCGCTCCTAAAAGTTATCGTCATGGATGAGTTCCTCACAAAGGAGTACGTTGGAGAAACAGCAGAGGACAAAGCATTCGCATTGAAGTGGGAACATGTCAAGACCTTCACGGAATTCGCCAAGCTGGATGAGGACACAAGGAACAACCTGAGACATAGGATGCAGGCACCTGTCTTGACAAGATGGTGGAGTGTTGGCGACTGTAGCCGAACTGTTCTTGTGTGTTATTTATTCCTGGTACGGCTGTGTCAGTGCTTCATCAATGTGCATGGTTCCGACAAGATAGGAAAGACTGCATCCGGTCTGCAACCTTTGCTCTGTGAGCGGCTCCTCTTTTCGCATCTGAATCTCCTTGTCGAGTTCCACACTGCCTACCTCTGCCCTCACTTCGACTGGATGCAGAGTACAACAGACCTGTCAAACTTGGCAGGATTCCAGACCCACAACAATGCGGCGCGATACTTCTTGATAGTGGAAGACCTTACATAATTCCAGCGTTGGTTTTATCTGAATGACTAAATTAATAATGACCCAGTACTCAAAACACGTAGAAATCTGCGTAGAAATTACAAGAATAATAAAAGAAAACAATAAAAGGAATACTGGAGCTGATGCTCCCAAGCCCCCAATCCGAAAAACCGACCAAAATGACCCTTCAACCATCCAATACCCATAGTGGCAACAACCTGAGGTCAACAGAAATCCCCACAACGGAACTTCTTCCATTGATTCTTTCCATGCACTCTCAAATGTGGCAACAACCTGGGTGGAGCAGAAATTCCCACATCGGAGTCTTCATGGGAAAGCAATCGGACAAGACATTGGACCAGAACGGAAGTCAACTACTTCATCATCAGCATTATTACCTTGAGCAAATCGACATCCCCTCCATTCAGCATTCACTGTGGCAACAACCTGAGTGATGCAGAAATCCCCACAACAGCGTGCTGGATTGAGAATAAATGTCAACCACTTCAGAACCACTGCTTCGGGCAGCAATACTATGATTATCTTCGGTGCAACGGCAGCACCTCAACATTTTGGATCATTATGCACACTTCCCTTGAATGAGCGATGACCCAAGGCGCAGGATGTAATGCAACGATCGGGGCAAGAACCTGCTACCATTTTCTATTTCCTTTCTCTGGATTTATTTTTTATTTTTGTACAGTCCTCATGCTACACATGAGAAACCCTTCTACTTGAACAGGCGGCCAGTAGTGCCGCCTGTCTTTCCTAATGAAGTAAAAGCATGCCTTCGGCGCAGTAGAACATAATTCTACTAATCTTTGTGTCAAATCAAATAGTGGAAGACCTTACGGCGATGAGGGATTTGGCTCTCACCACGCATCCTGGCTTCTCAGGTTTTCGTGCATCAATCAACGGCTTAGTTGATAGTGAGAAGCAGGAACAACGAAAGAAGATTACAGACTTTCTGAAGAACAGCCTCGCACTTGCACACAAACACTTCTCTCGATCATGCAACAAGACACTACTTCCAGCCGGACTACTCGCAGAGGAACCATTGGCGACTGTCATTGCAAATGTAATTGGACAACCACACAACTGTCTTCCAACCAGAACTCTTCCAATCGGATGTCCATGGCAGAACGTTCCCTGTGGCAAAGTTCTATTCCTTCGTGAAGAAAGCAGTTGAAGCAACAGCCATTGTCAATCCTACACAAAGCTACCCACCATTATCTCTCCACGCAGCAGAGTTGCTTCTAACTGGATTGGACTACAGAAACGATGACATGGGGAATGCTGTGAAACAATACGTCCTAACTACTTATCTGCCACTTGCTTCCCACACACAGTTTGTTGAAGCAGGCGTCAAGGAAGCAAAGAATTGTTCTTCAACTGACCGATCAGAGACACTAAGAAGCGCTTATGCAATCAATCGATCAGCCAATGTCCATTCCATAGGCAATCTAAGGGATCTGACTGCCAATAATAGAATTCACAAATTGTTGAAGAGTGCAGAGACCCACGACCTGACCATCAAGGAAGCAGCCAAAGCCTTGCCACCTAATGCATACAAGGAAGCAATTCGTCTGCTGGAACGAACACTCAAGGAAGAACACTTCCACAAAGAAAGAGTTGCCCAACTGCAGCAGCATGTTCGAGACAATGCCGGCAAGAACCGAAAAGAAAACCAGCGGCAAAGGGACACTGGCGTTGACAAGACATTGGCGGTTCAGAACAAGATCAAGTTGTCGGACCTCCGGTCCAAGGAGAATGCTCAAGATCTTCTTGTCGAATTGGTCTTCAGACTTGGCGCAGACCACACAGAAGAGATCAAGGCAATGAACTTCCTCAATAGAAGAAAGAGATTGAAAGAGGTGGAGTGTGAGCGCATCAAATTACTGGCAAGCAGTGAAAATTGGCCAGAGAAGGAGCGAAAAGCAGCACTTGCTGTGGCAGAAAAGGGCTTCAAAAGGATGTCTTCTGCCCCCTTTGTGTTGAAACAAACATAAGAGATCCTTCTGTTGCTACAAAAAGGAACTTTCCATCCAATCTCTTATGGTAAGCAGCCAAGGTGTCAACCACAACAGCAGAATATCCTCTTTCTTGGTGAGCGACAACAACCTCATTCTGCTGCTTCAACTGCTTTGTTCTCTTGATTTCACTGCTAGCACCTCTAATGTTTTTCAGGGCGTTTGTCAGTAAGTGGGTATAGAAGGGATACCCAGGTCCTCAGCACCTCTGGGGTAACATGATAATAGAGAACTGATGCCATTTCCTCTGTCTTGTCATGGTGGATGCTTTGTTGTTTCGTTTGGTTGGTTGGGTTGTGTCAGCGGCCGTTGTTTTCTGGTGGTCAGAATTCCTACCAGACGCACGCAAGATGCGCGTAGAAGATTTCTGAGTACCAGAAAATCGCTGATCCTACGGGACCTGGGGGTCATAGACTCGCCCTCTTGCAGATGATAGATCAGCATGCATGCAAGCCGGGTGGAAGGGGAGTCGAGTCGATCCCTCACTTTTTGAATTATTTGCAGTGGTGGTCTCTTGCCTCTATCGGTACCGTACTAGTACTGCTAGCTACGGTCGTCAAACGATCATCTTGAAGTTCTAACTAAGATTGAATGATTCATTCATTCAAATCGAAGAAGCAGGAGGGTCGTGCGGCAAAACCTTGTAGGTCATGGTCTTAGAAACGCAGCCTTGTAGAGGGATGGTCAGCGACATTGCCTCTGGCCTCACTAACAGGACTTTGGCGTCGACGATCCCTCGAGTCTTTGCTTCGTCGACTTGAACCACCTATTTGCAGCTCAAGCTTTAGCCCTTTGTGTTGCCAAAGAAGACCACGTGTAGTCCCCAAAACAGTGGGGCTGCATAAGATGGTCCCAGTCCAGCCACCGATGCCGATAGCAATTGCTTGTGAGATGATGCTTGTAAAGAATGCTGAAGTAAATGACCCAGTCACAAACATGGATGACACCATGTCTGCACCTGAGAGTGGCAACACGAAGCGTGAGAATGGCAACACGAGAGTGGCAACACGAGAGTGGCAACACGAAGCGTGAGAATGACAACATGAAGGTTTCAAGCATTCCTTTCCTTCGCTTTGTTTCCAGTTCTTACCAGGAACGAGCACATACATGCCTGTGGAACCGCGCGCAGGAAAACGAGTTATGTGAGCGACATGCTCCATAAAGAATGCCGCCACCAGGGGTTTGAAACACCATTTCCTTACCAGATGATGTGTTTCCCACAGCCTGGCGCCCGGTGAAACGTGATAGTATGCCCGCACTGAAGGCTACGGCGGCTGCGGACACAAAACTGTTCAGTTCGCTGCTGGCTCCACCTTTGGACAACCCTTAGTTGACAGAGTAGGCAAGGATCCCGTGGAGGGCCATCATCAAGAGTTCACCCGTCGAAGACGGGTGGAACAGATTCGACCAGGCAAGTGCCGCAATCGGCACAAGAAGGATATAAAACTCTTCCGAAACATTGTTGCTGCATGGTAGAAACTCAACGTCCCCCTCCACGTAATCCTCCATTAGAATGGCAGCCAAGTACTGACCACATCGAAGAGAGAATGAAATCAGGGTTGTAAAGAGTAGCCCTTCTAACAGATCTGCCCCGCCCGATACAGTATGCTTGCTCATGATTTCGATAATGCTGTAGACAACGCGGAAACCTTGCAATAGATCCAAAACTGCAGCAATCACCATGGCTGCGCAGCACGTGTCGTGAGGAAACATCAAGGCAATGACTCCTGCTGCCAGACCCACTAATGCGCCGGCGACAGTTTCGTAGACGATGCGCTCTTGTTTGGAAATAACCGAGGAGGTTCCAATGGCAGAAACGACAATGGCAAGGATTCCAGCCACAATCATATCGTACCAACTCCCACCAAACCAAAACGCACAGGTTCCTGCGGATGCCACTGCTTTGCAGGCAACGATCAACCATGGTCTTGTGTTTTGCTGCAAACGGTTGGCATCGGCATCAATCTGATCAATCTTTGCCATGGCTTCGAGGCAGGCCAATCTGGAGAAGAGTTCACGTTCCTCTCCAGTGACGCTCCAAAAGCCACCGTGAGACGTTTCCGTTTCACCAATGTTACTGTTGTTATCGTCGTCGTCCTTTGCTTTGACCTGTCCAGTACGGGCATGCTATTCCGGCGAGTGGACATAGGAGAAGAGCCCTCTTCCACCACTAGCCAAGTTTAAAATGCTGTGAGCTAGTGCTGCCTGATAGTCTTCCTCTTTGTTGGTGCCGTGGCTCCAGTTTGTGTGATGTTGATTGTTTTGGTTGTCGTCCTCTGTCTCACCTTCAAAGTCACCCGAAGCAAACGGAATTCCGCTTTCTCTCAGCTTGACACTCTCTCGGTGAGCCGCGGTGGAGAATTCCATGGTTTTGGGCATGCGAGCTGGGATCCCACTGACAGCATGAATGTTGCTGGCAAAGGTACACAATCGAATGGCCACCTTTTCCATGGCATCCATTTTTTGCATATTAAAGCCCCGTTCGATCGAAAACATGGCAGTAGTGTCGGATCCAGGATTGTAAAGGTACGCCTTTCGAGGGAGCATGAACCGGTTGACATCTGGTTGACCCGTCAAACCCAGAGCGGCTCGTTGCAGAACGCTTTCCAGAGCCCACAGTGGAGCTCCACCACCGTACAGGTCTCTGCAAATCTCTCGCAGTACAAACGCTTGATCTTTGGCATCGCCACGGGTTGGCATGCCATAGATTCGATCGTATTTCCGAAGCAGCAAGAGACACCGCGGCAGCTTTTGCAGATTGTCGTTTAATTCTTCGTCCGACTGCGGTTCGGCGAATTTGGATCCACCCACCACGAGCCATCGGAAAAACCGTAGGCACCCTCCACCCGTACCAGACGATGGGACATAGCGGCGCCAATTGTATCGAGCCGTTGCGGATGCCGAGGAGCCCGTGGAACCATCAATGTTCTCGAACGACGAAAAATCAGGAGACGGGTTTTCCATGGGGCTGCTTGTGTTGCCCTCTGCTTCGTCCTCCATCTCAATTGAATCGCCATTGGTCAAGACGGTGGTTACTTGTTGGTGGATATCTTGATGCATGGAAGAAGAAGGTCCATGGGAATTCAGAGAGGAGCTGTTCATGCTCTCTGTGAAGCCGCTTCCTCGATTCCCGACATCATCGGAATCCACAGGATCTATTGTGTTGCCCATCTGCAACCAGCAAGCACTTGGAAGACAGAAAACTCAAAGACAAAGACGGAAAATGGTACCAGTGTTCAATCAGTTGGCATCTCATACCGTACTGAAGCGATCATCATTGGTGCGAGAGCTCTTGCTGTGTGAGACGGAGATCGAATGCTTTTCCATTGCGTAAAACTTTCTCGGTCGTCGTGTACATCATGTAATGTGGCTGGCAATGGCAGGTTGAAACTGTATTGCGAAAGCGGACGTGGCCGGAACGATAGCCCCAACTCTACTTAGGATTGTATTTCAGCATAAACGTGCCCACAACCCTCCAAATTTCAAACTTTTCTTTGAGTATTGGAAAAAACGTTTAATTAATAATTTTTACTTGCCAAATCAACCAAGACGGATGGTACGCCACGACCATGAGTGACTTCCAATCATACAGTACCGCTACGTGTAGTAATTTATCCATGAATGCGTAAACAAAGGATTAATCCATTTTTGTTGACTCTGTCGGTACGGGCCCCATGATCTTTGGGGACAACAAACCCCTACCAATGGGGAGTTTTCCGCTTCCCGGGGCAAGCCGAACCCGTGATTTCCGAAATGTTTCCAGTGTCCTGACCATTCTGTTTCCAACGTGGCAGAAGGAACTAGTGATGAAATGATAATGTACATAGGCCCATGAATTGTGGCTTTTCAGAGGTTTGTAATACTCCGATGCAAGCGCATGAAGCTCTGGAAGGCGCCAACCAGGAATGTTCATAAAGTCTAGTAGCAGATGGGTATTGAGTTGGAAAATCCGTTGCCTGTAATATGCATGCACAACAAAAGTACACTCACCATGGTGTTCAACGTGGTAGCCTACATTATAAGTTACGTAGTTGAGAGGCCCATAGTAGCTGTTTGTTTCTTGTCCATCTTCGAAAACCCAGTGTTCATGAATAAAATGGGCCGCCACTGGATGCAAGCTATGCCCAAAGAATGTTGATAGTATCAGATAGGAAATGGCAACTCCACCCATGGTATGATAAACTCCAGCACTGAAGATAATTTGGACAACCAAGTTGAGATATTCCTCTTGTTTGGGAGGCTTGATGAAGGTCAAACCACGCATAATGTAGACGTAGAAGTAGCCAAGCAGCCAAGCAAACTTTGGAACCGTGTAATCGGCAATGTATTTAACCTCAATCGGGTGGGGAAGATCCGTGTCGCGATCCAAAACTCCAAGATAGGTATGCTTCGATCAATGGAGTTAGAGAAAGGAACATATATTAGTTTGTACCTATTGACTCTTGGAACAGAATGAGATATGCACTTACATGGGGAATATGATATCGGTGAAAGGTGGCGCAGACGGGGAGAATCATGGGGAGGTTCGCAAAGAAGGCCAGCATTTTGTTGTGAATTCGATTCTTGAAGGCCAAATCATGTGCGGTTTCATGGATGGTTTGGCCAAGCCAATGAGCGAATACGGCACCGAAGATCCAGGAATTGAAGAAAACTGCCTTCTTGGAACCCCAAAACGTCCCCTCTTCTGCAGCCTTTGCATGAGTCCAGGCCACAAACATTTGAAACACTGCCACAGCAAGTGTCACCCAGGCGGTCCGTGTGTCATGGCCATCCATGTCCTTGATTTGGGGATACTTCTTCAGAATCTCCTGTCGGCGAATGTGATGCGGCTCCCCATCGCCCACTTCTTCAAATGGATGGGTAGGGGCTGCCATCTTGACGAATCAAAGCCAAAAGAATTTTCTTGCTTCAGTAGAGGTGACCTGCCAACTGCTGTTGTGCTGAAAAGTGAGGAGTGCTAGATAAAAGTGATGGTCGTTTGTTTTCTCCGCTCCAGCAAGTAAGTAGAACGCGCCACGGATCCAGACCTGGAACTCTGCACTCCACATCTCTACATGCACCGTACCGTATCCGCCATTAAAAACTGGAACCCGCCTCGAAGATACCAGTATCATGTACCAGTACCCCTATCGGTTGCGTAGTATTGGCGCGGACCAGCGGAGACGTGTTCCTTGGAAAGAACCTTTCTGGAAGATATTGAGACGTGTTCGTAGAAAGGATTGGACGTTGGAACGCGCGAAACCGGCCAGTCTCGCTTCAAGTGCCATCTCGCCTCTGAACCAACAGAGACGTGTTCCTGGAAGACAGTTTTAGATTGGTAGTTGCGGTAAGGATTAAAGACGTGCTTTTTAAATCTGAATAGATGATGCAAAACAAAGTTTACCGCATCTACCTCGACGCCAGAGTGTCTTCCTGGTAAAGAACCTTTTAAAAAACTTTCTCGAGGAGTGTTCCTGGACCCTCCGACGTATTCACTCCGGATTTAAAATTGCATTGCCCCCAGTGACTCAAAAGCAGCACTCGAGAATCGGTACATGGGATTGTTTAGGCGATCGTTTGTTGAGGGATTGTTTCTGGGATTGTTGCAGACTTACTTTTTATATCGCATTCATTGAATGCAGGATCTCCTAAGCTTTTAATTCGTACGGTGCGATACGGTGCGGTGCGCTGCGGTGCAGTGCGGTGCGCAGGTACAAAATTTGGAGTACAAAAGTCGTACGAAAACATGCATGAAGAACAACAAGGAAGAAATTTTAAATATAAAGTGTATTAAAAGGACTGATGTAGATTTGTTGCAAGAAGGGAAATCAAATCAGTTGTGTGTAAAGAACCATTACGAAAGTAAGAGCAAGAACTAATCAGTTTCCTTGTCAGACAGGTGCCAAGAATCTTCAGCAGGTGGGGAAGGTTCGAAGGAAAGAGAAGAATCAGATTTGATGAAGGTTGATTCAAGGTCAGATTCTGTCCCGGTCTCCGTTTCACCCTCAGTAGTAGTGGTAGTATGAGGGAGCAAATGTGAAGACATAGTAGAAAGAGCTACTATCTTCATTCTCCTTGCTACTACTGCTTCTCTCAACAAAGTGTTGTCTTATCTCTTCTTATGTGTGATGTAAACCAACTCTCTTCTCTCTGGTTGATTCGTGATGTGCTGTGCTCTTTTTTGCTGCTGCACTTTGCTTCTGGGTTCCCACAATTCAATCCCACATTTGAAATGCGATTTTCAGCTTTGCTTGCCTTTTGAAAAATGGAGGTATATATATCGCATTCCTTGAATGCTGGATCTCTGAAGCTTTTGATTCGTACGGTGCGCAGGTACAAAAATTGTCAACAAAAATCTCTGCAAAATACTAAAGGACCGTTCATTGATAATTCAGAGGTTATACTAATACAACACTAAAAGTGTTCGGGAGCAGTGTTTGAGAGAAGTAAAATCAAATTTGCAGAGGAATGCGATTCTTAGCTTGCCTTTTGTTTAAAGGATTTTTGTTAAAGGATTGTTTGCTCTTGATAAGGGATAGTGTCATAGGCCAGTGAAGTAATTAAAAAGAGCCTAGGGGATTGTTCGAAAAGCTTAAATGATTGTTTGTTCAAGGATGTTTTGATATTGTAATGGATTGTTGATGGGGTTATTGAAGATTTAGGGGATCGTTAAGGGATTGTTCAAACCGTTGTCAGTCAAGTGAAATTTCAATCCTTTTTAAAAATCCTGAGTGAAAACGTCAAACGGTCCTGCATGGTAGGTCAAATTTCTGAACTCAACGTACTATTATTTTAGTATCATAGAGCTCTACCCTAGAGTAAACCCATTTACTACCACAGGCCCGACAGAAAACGCTCTATGAGAGTACACTCGTATCTTGATATTAAGATGTCTCTAAGTTCACCTGAACCCTGAAGGCATCTTAGCAACCACTTGCACTCCAATATTGTGTCGAGCAGCAGCACACCTGGGGGGAACCCCTCATCCGAGTTTCCACGCCTCACGGCATGGTAACTCTGACCCTCATTGGTTCTCGCAACTATGACCCTAATTCGGTTACCGAAACCAACCATCTCACAATTTGCAAAATTAATTCCCGCGCTCCTCACCTACACCTCAAGTACATTTCTACACCTCGCAGATCATCAACTGCGTTCCAGAATTGGATACTCCACATGATGATGTACAGCATCAGCTCCTCAATGCCTCTCGAACAAGCACTAATTTCTCTAACCTCGTCGCCCGAGCAGCGGCTTGGGAAGTCCACAACCTGAATTACACTGACATACTCACTGTGCAGTCGGAGCTGCCTCGAATGCCAATCGCGATGTTGCCTCCCGTACCATGAACCAACTTTGCATTTGTCTCCCTTCGTGTTCGTCCTCCTCCAAAGTGATGAAGACGACATCTACATTGTTGTTCGCTCCCTCTATGCCTCCTATCTACTAGGCAACTCGAGCAAAGTCTCCCCTTATGACAATCTCTATGCCATCGTGGTTGCAAGTGATCTTCGAAGCACCATCACAGTGGTCCTCCCCATTACGGCCTTCGAGCCCTTGGCGAAGGCCTCCCCCCCTTGTCCGTTGTCTGCCAAGGCCATAATGAAGCAAAGACTGTCCAGGAACTTCCACCCGAGCAGAGTATGTGGAAAAGGGAGCCTCCATCTCCCTCGAAGACAACATTGCCATCACCTCTACCGGTGTCAAGTTTCCCACGGAGGCCCGCTTTGCCGAGGAGAAACCCTATGGGTTCTCCATCATGGTGGACATCGCTCTTCCATGGTGGAAACCATGCAGTCTCGATATCCGTACGAGACATGGCTCTCTCGTTGCTTGTGATCATACTACTAGCTACCTCCATTCCATCCACAGCCTGCACGCTGACAACCGTAGTGTGGCTGTAGACTTGTGCTGTGGCTGCATTGTTCTGTTCGAGGTCCAGCAAGATTATTTCCTGTGGGTTAACAAAGTCATCATGGGTCCTGCTGCCACAGCTGCCCCAAACTTTGTCCAATTCTCTTGTGCCTCTTTGCTCATCGAGCGAGCTTCCTGCGCATTGGTACTCTTTCTTCAATCCTGCTGCCAAGCCAAGCAAGAAGCCTGCTGGAGGAAACCAACAGCAAGCGGGAGCACATCCAGTGACCAATTCTCATCCATGGAGATGAAGACCTCATGAAGAGATTCCAGGATTGCGGCTTCCGCTCTATCACCGAGATGACCAAGGACCATCAGTACACCTTCCCCAAGCATGGATTGCAGAATGTCTTCATGGCCTGGACTCTCAAGCAAGGTAGCCACACTTCGGGATGCAAACGAGCTACAAAGGAGGGATGAATCCAATCGGAGGATCCACTCTCCTCTGTACTTGTACTTTTTCGTATAGCCTCCTCAGGTTGACGACTATTGCCATTCAATGACTCGATGACGTTGAGGCTGGTGATAGGGCTCGAGTTAACAGATCCTCCTCCGTAGCCATCGATCAACAGCAGCCTTCCTCTCATTATCCGTAGCGACCGATCGCCGACAATGGTAATTCACCGACCGTTAGCAGTAAGAGAAGAGAAAGTAAGAACTAGATATGGTTTTCTCTTCTATTTTGATACTGAAAAAAACCGGTGACATATCATTGTTTTTCAAATTCCACCAACTTGGCCGTGATGGGCCGAGAACTGACTGCCATCCCATGGTCCATAGATTTCAATGAGGAATGGCTTTCCAATCTGCACTGGAGACAGACGGATTGGGAGAGGCTTGATAGTATAGATAATAGAGGTACGATCCTCGATTCGAATAATTAGAACAACTCATCTGTTGACGGCCGAGATCTGACTGCCTGCCCATAGTCTATAGAGATTAATGGGGGATGGCTTTCGCATCTACACCTTCAACAAGCACTCTTGATAATACGGTATGCTTACATCGTTCGAATTGATCGATCGATTGATTGATTGATGATCGATTGAATAAAGAACTCCTCCTACCGATACAGCACTGTTGTCGGCCAAGCTTGGATTTACCTCCTGCACTCCTGTTTACTGTACCATAGGAATTCAATGAGGGAGAGAAGTCAGTGCTGCGCCTTCAATAATAACACACTTGATAATAGACTTACCCGTATTAGTACTGTAGTAGTAGCAGTGAACTGCCGCTCCTCCACCATTGTGTTGTGGTATCCGAGGCTACCGCCTAAGGATTAGCGCTCAGTGCGCGCATGTGCTTTTGAAAGAAAGAGCATGACGAGAATTCTGTTCCGTGAAGTCTGTTTGAATCCTTTACTGTGGAAATCAGTACTCTCCAATGCCACTTCCGTGCACAGTGTTCTTGGAACCTTTTCCTCGTGGATTGGGAAGCAGGTTCGGTTCCAGACCTGGAGGTTTAGGTTGTGGAAATGAGGGTAGCAGGGGCCAAACTGGAATTCCAAAAATGATAGTTCCTTATTGAGAGATAGGCAAGTTGTCAATCTAGAACCATTAAAGGTACCAATCGAGGACCTGCACTGCAGTCTAGATTATATGAAATGGCTCAAATCTGGAAGAAATTTGGTTGTGAATTCGCAACGAAGAGGATAAGTATGGGAACATCCGTACATGAGGATTCTACATCTACCTACAATTGCGCTTTTCTTAGATGGTAGTATGTTAGTCCAAAACCTTTGCTTAGCCTACTCGAAGACAGAGACGTGGCAGTCCTTTGTCACTGACTTCAGAGGGCGCTCTTACCTCAAGTGCTCCGAACCTGGAAGATTTCGATCATCCTGCCACCCCCTACTCTGCCACTGGAGAGATCATAGGGTCCCGGTACAAAATGAGTCGCCCCCTGGATGACGAAACAGAAGGAGGAATGCATCCGCCGAGGCTGCCACAAATCTGCTACCGAGCATTCCGACTTCCTCCGTGAAGAATTTCTAAGCTCATCGAGAACAAGTTCTGGGCTATCCTTCCCTTCGACCTCGTCAAGGACGAGCCCTCCCTCCTACTGTCGGCTGCCACCGTTAAGGTGGAGAGAGATCGAAAACCCGACTGGTCAGTGATCACACTTGGAACTGGAGATGACCCTCAGTCAACAAAACTACGTCACACCATGCACCGCTTCTTGAAGCCATGCAATTAATTTTTAGCACTGCACTGCCGCGTATATTATATGACGTGAGGCATGCGAATGATCTCAAGTTTGGACCCATCCGACTATGCAAGCACGACATTAAGGATGGTTTCTACCGAATGTTCAAAGCGTGGCTTGCCAATTGGCTGCCCGTCGTCGACAAGGCACTCAGGGCCGAGCATGCACGCACCGTGCAGAACAATGAAACAGGGTAACTATGCACAGAGGGGGTCTTACCATAGAAATAGATGGCAATACAGCCAGGGGTAGTTAGATAGTTGCAAAGCACCCTTCAAAGTTTTTAAACTTCTCCGGTGGGGGGCTTGCACTAGGCCGGTTCCTATGTGGGCGTCCTTGTACGTCTGAGGTACTCCGGTTCAATATGGCTCCGTTCAGCGGGTGGTCTATCGAGGTGCAGCCTAAATAATAAAACTTCGTTATTTTTTAAAAGAGCCCCAACTGGTGGCCGTCCAAATGTCTTGTACTATGGGATGAACCCGTCCAGTTGCCGCTGATTTCGGAAAATACCTGCGATCGAGCTAATGATCGCTTCCAGAGATCACCGAGACTCTGTCCGCCGCATAGACTGGAACCACAGCCGCAAAGATGAATGACCTTGACCGTCCACCATGCATAGACCTCAAGAACCCAAAGATCTGGAGCCACACAAGAGCTCCTTGGCATCGCCACTGCTCTCTTGCAAACCGAACCTGACCACTTTGCAGGACCC
>CAICTM010000655.1:23910-54590 GCA_903772945.1 Seminavis robusta
TTGAGAACCCTGTCTCAAATGACTATTCACGAGAGACTCGGTCATGAGTCGAACTCAAACCCTATCTAGGATCGAGTCGCGAATAAGGCTAAGAGCCGTGTATTGCACCAAGATGGCTTTTGGTGGGCTTTTCGAAGCGGCTTTGTGCAGGCCATCCGACCAGCAACCAAAGCAAAGAAGAGGAAAGGCCCACACCCACAGCCAGACATTGCGGATGGACCGCAGCGACCATCCCATGCGTTTTCGTTGCAAGTTTGAGTGCACACAACCAGGGACCAAGAGCAACACCAAAAGAGGATTTGCAACCTAGTAAAGATTCTTTTATTAGTCATATATACATAAAAAATATGTAGGTACGAGTGCGCTATCTTGCACCGCGACTCTGCCACCATCAAACCGGCCACAAGAAAGAAGCTCGCGCACCAACGTCGGGGAAGACGTATATATCGTAAGACGAAGCAACCGTCCAACGAACACAGAGCAGTTAATTGAGGGAACGCTTCTCCTCCAAATCGGACTCGCGAACAACAGTGTTCTTGGTCTGGATCTCCGAGCCATCCTCATCATTAAAAACACAGCCACAACTCAACAAATACTTTTTACCATCGTCAATCTCCTTTGCTGTCTCAACCGAGAACCCCAACTCTTTCAATGCAAACACAAATGCAACGGAAGGACGGTAGGCCCTGCAGATTCGTTGGAGCGCCAAATGTCTCATGATTGGAACACTACGGGAAATCAACATGCCCCCGAGGTTGGGGCACGACTTCATGAGCTGAAAGAACTTGTGATAATCCATCTCCGCCACGGCAGCACGAAGCTGCAGGGAATGCTTGATGGCAGGGTCATTTCGTTGCGAAGAGGTGAGAGACAACATCAGTTTCAACAAGTCGGAAGACCCGCCCTTGTACCCCTTGTTGAGAGACATGACAACGAAATAGATCATCCTGTACGCAACAAACTCATTTTCATTCTCCAGCGACTTGGCATCATCCAACTTTTCATACAAAATCTTGAGTTGCGTCTGGGCCTGGTTGAACTCGTTAATGTCTCCCTCTTGCAGAGCAATCCTGGCATGAAACTCATACGCTTGCACCGTAAAGGAATTTTGTATGTGCTGCACTGTCAAATCTTGACGAACCGCCTTCATTTCGGCACAAAACCACAAATAATCACGACGAGTCTTTTTCGACTTCCATTCTGTCTTCAGATTGAACAAGTGCTGTTGAAGAATTTCCAAGGGACGGACCAATTCTGCTTTGGGAGGTGCTGTGAGACGAAGATACTGTTTTTCTAACTTTCGACAACTTCCCTTCACCTTCATTTGTTCATAATCCGTTTCATCGAGCTTTTTTGAGGATCCGCCAATCACACCCTTGCCCATGTACCGCGCGTCAATGCCCTTGGCTGTGGCTTGGCGCACATCGGCATTGCCACCAGGGCCAGAAAAACGATTGGCACGCTGGGCCATCGTCGAAGAGGACCGCTGGAATCCAGCGTCATCCATGGGTTTCTTCTTCTTGGCGCTGTTGGGGTTCACATACTTGTTGCTTCCCTTCTTCACGCCAAAATTGGGCACTTTGATAAAATCTTCGTTTTCGTTGGCCGGGCCATAATGATTCTGATACTTACTACTGGATTTCTGCCGAGAGGAGTACTGTTGATGAGATGTTGGTGATGAAGCTGTGGGGTTAGGGTGAGGAGAAGAGGATGAAGGGCCGTAGTATCCACCATTATTTGGACCCCCTCCAGTGTGACCATAATACATGTCAGTATTCGATTTCACTTTTTGTTTCTTACTGGAGATGCTTTGTTGCGATGAGAAGGAATCACGCTTTCGAGAGTAATCAGGCAGAGAGATGAGAGGGACTGCATCCCAATTCTTGGTATGCAACGTTCCGTCCTGCAGAGCTTCGGCAATCACACGTTCGGTTTCCTTTTGGACTTGCTTTTTCTGTTCATCGGAAGTGCACTTTTCCAAGCATCGATGGACATACCTCTTTAAACCATCAGGAGGACCTCCTTGTTGTGGTTTGGCTGCTGCTGCTGGTCTTGCCTGTTGCTGCGGAGCACGAGACCAGCGTGACTCTTTCTGGGGTTGCACTGCCTGCTGCTGCTGTTGTTGCTGTTGTGCTGCGGCGGAGGCCTGCGGCGCCGGTGGAAGTTCGAACGGAGGCTCCACGTGTGGATTCGAGTGATAGTGATGAGCAGCTCTACTGGACTGATCCGCCCAATACTTGGCCCAATCGACCTGCCTTTGAGCTTCCACGCGTTGTGGCGAATTCCCAGGCAACCGTTGAACGTTCTGTTCCTGCTCCTTGGCTCGAGCATTCCACTGATGATAGTACTGCGTGTACTTCGCCACCTTGGCCGCAGGCGTCTCCGCCGCAGTAGTGTTGTTCACTGCAGCAACTCCACCGTAGGAGGCCGTCGAGAAAGTGCTATTGCGACCATTTGGTTGTTGCTGCTGGGCAGCAGCGGGCGCCTGAACCCAAGCATTTCCATTCCAAACCATGCCGCCAGTGGACACCGCGCCA
Organism: Seminavis robusta; assembly: GCA_903772945.1. Lineage (NCBI taxonomy): Eukaryota > Bacillariophyta > Bacillariophyceae > Naviculales > Naviculaceae > Seminavis > Seminavis robusta. Next base: position 26,448 of record CAICTM010000655.1, read on the forward strand.
CCACCGGCTTGTTGGTATTGGTATTGATATTGATGATTGGCAAACATGATGAAATATTAATGCGACGCTGGACCTGAGGACGAAAAGTAGAGAACAAAGCGGAACCAGGTGAGTGCCACGTAGCGCCCAGTACAACTTCCACGAGAACCAAACACAAACGTGCTTCGTCTATCCCAAACGCAACTTACCGAGCGTATGATACTGGTATAAGGCAAAAGAGAAACACAACGATAAGCAAACAGAGTGGACCTGGATGGATTATTGTGGGCGACTGCCACTCTACGAAGCAAAGAGGACCAAGGAAAACAAGAGGGGCTCGGGTGCGTTGTGAATTGGCTGCGTTTGATGCTTTCGTCGAGACGAAGCGACAGCAAGTTGTTGGAGTCGAATCGAATCATGAGTTCGGTGCGACTGGATTAACGGTACAATTGTAAGCCGGTCGATTAGCTTAGAATAGTACCCGGTACAGTGGTGAAATGTTTTCTCTCTCACGTCGGAAGCAAAGTCCCACAAAGCCCAGTTCCCGGAACCGTCATGGCAGAGTGGACACGGGAAAGCACCAAAGAAGGCAAGAACATACTAGTACCCCAAGGCAACCTCAGCAAGCTGCATATCCATTATTTTAGTTTTGACCATGGCTTCTACCAATACTGCCAATGAACGAATCTGGATGGTGGGTGCGACAACGGCAGCAACAGCAGCAGTTGTTTGGATCACTGCAAGTTTCTTACGAGAGCGGGAAAAAGACAGCAACAGCAACCATGAGGATGTCATGGCCAACCTAAGTCGAAAAGGGCAACGGGAGGTGACAAAAAAGCTCAAACTGAAGGAAAAGTTTGAACAACAGCAACCAAACGGAGAGAAGCATAAATATGCCAAGGAAAATGTCATTCCTCCTGGAAACTTTTCGACACCCAACTGGCTGGTTACCGATTTGGGAATTGCGCCTCCCCAACCCTCCGCAGACTGGGAGTTGGAAGTCACCTACAAGGATCAACGAGTCCAAGTGACACTCGAGGACCTGGAACTATTATCTACCTTCCAGAAAATTGATGGTGGTGACGGTGGCGGTGTGGCATGGCACTGCGTCACGGGATGGAGCAAACTAGGACTGACCTTTTGGGGCGTGCCCATGAAAGACGTATTATCCTTCTTGAAGCTATCGCCCAGTCAGTCCAATCAATGGAAATGGGCCTATCAGAGTTGTGCCGATGGATATTCTTGCCCCATTGATCGACAAGATCTAGAAAGCGAGGATTCCTATCTCATCCTTCGGCTCGGAACGGACTCAGATGCACCCGCGGAAATAATTTCTTGGGCTCATGGTGGGCCCCGAATCTATATCCCATACTTGTGGGGCTGGAAGAGTGCCAAGTGGATGACTCGATTGGAATTGTTGGACAATTATCAACCAGGATTCTGGGAAAATATTACGTGTCATCCACGAGGACGAGTGTACGACCGTGACACCAAGGAATACCTAGAAGAACGGTGGGCACAGGGCTACGGCATCATTAGCAACATATTCGCCGAAATGGCCAACGTGTATCACTATGTGTTTGGTCATGAAGCCTATCAATTTGTCATGTCCTGGGGTGGAATCTTGGTAGGAAAGATTCAGTTTCTCATCCAATCACCTCATCCTTCATCCTTCTCCAAGAGATAGGGTGCCCTGAAACAGAGCCATCTGTGTCAATTTGCTTCTATGCCTGCTCCGAACATTTTCTATTGAGTGAAGGTGAAAGAAACCCTCCCCCAGGAGAGAGGAAGGTGCAAAAGAGAAGGAAGTTACGAGCTGTAGACTCCTACAATATATACCGTTCTGGCTTTGGAAGCAAATTACTCTATGTATGAGCTTTTCATTCTTTTCTTTTTGCGAGGGGCTTGGCAAAAGATGGACAGCCAGCCATCAAAAGCAATTGCCACCATCTGCATAGCTCAAATAATTTGTCGACCATCTCCTTGGCTAGCACCTTTCAATTGGCCGTAGTCCTGGCATTGTTGCTGTGCGGATTCAAGCCACAATGCCCAGCAGATACGCGTACTGGTACTGGTACCTACTCAGCACTTGCAAAGTTGAGGGTGTGCTGCTTGGCGTCTCCCTACGGTACCGGTCTTGGCTCCCCAAGCAATTTAACAGCTCTACTAGCTATTAATAGTACCGGTACCATGCAGCAACCGGATCTTTTACTACGTACGTACCATACCGTACGGTACCGTGCAGTACTGTCTGTACGTGTACTGGTACCGCTTTAACGTCTGTCAGCACCACTGAGTCAAGCTCCTCTCATTGCCGCTGCCAGCAACTCAGCAACTCAGCAACTCTCATGGATCGAGTGAGTCAGTCACTGTGTTTCTCGGTGAAAGCTTTGTTGACCCCAAGCCACCTGCAGTGGCCAAGGACTGTCATCCAATACCGCAAAATACTGTGGTGTCCAGTGGGGTGGAATCTATCCGTAGGCGTGGTGAAAGCTGATGCTGGAGCCATGAATCACCGAAGGTGGCTGCGTGGCTCTCGGCTGATGGAGGTTGGAACGTCAGAATTATTTTCGAGCGGTGACCAGCATCTATCCATCTTGTCTCACAAAATTGACTTGACCTCAAGCAAAATTCAAATTGAAAACAAATTCATCAACACTATCACCATGAAGTTTGCTGCTGCCATTGCCCTTTTCGCCACATCTGCCAGTGCCTTCAGCCCTTTTGGTGCTGCTTCCAAGAAGGCTGCCACTGTGGCGGCACCTGCTTTCACTGTTGAAACTATTCCCGGAGCTCTTGAGCCTGTTGGTATCTGGGACCCTCTTGGCTTTGCTGCCAAGGCTGATGAGAAGACTTTGAAGCGATACCGTGAAGCTGAGCTTACCCATGGACGTGTTGCAATGCTTGCTGCCATTGGTTTCTTGGCTGGAGAAGCCGTTGAAGGATCCTCCTTCTTGTGGGATGCCAGTGTTACTGGTCCTGCTATTTCTCACCTTGCTCAGGTCCCACCACTCTTCTGGGCTTTGTTGGTTACTGGAATTGGAGCTGCTGAACAAAAAAGGGCTGAAATTGGATGGGTTGATCCTGCTGATGTTCCTGTTGACCAACCAGGCCTTCTTCGTGCTGATTACACCCCTGGTGACATTGGATTTGATCCCCTTGGTTTGAAGCCTGAGGATCCCGAAGAGCTTTTGGTTCTCCAAAACAAGGAGCTCCAGAACGGCCGCTTGGCCATGCTCGCTGCTGCGGGATTCATGGCTCAGGAGTTGGTTGATGGAAAGGGAATCATTGAGCACTTCATGAACTAAATTGACACCGCCAGCAATACACATCTGTAAGTCGATGATTACCAAAGTCAAGGTGGCCATGATGACTCCACAGGAAGTGCAACTTCGAGTGGCAACATCATGACGGAGCAAATATTTCGCGCGGCTAGCCACACTTGGGTTGACCTTGTAAATAATTCAACCAATAACTGTACATAAAAGAAGTTAAAGGATAAATATGCGAAGGGCTGCTTCAGTTCTGGTGGGTATCCAACTCAACAAGAAAGTTCATGAGTTCGTGTTGGAAAAGCATGAGGCCGGATAGTCGAACTTTCCCTATCATACCCACGTTTAGGTCGGGCAGGAATGACGGGATAATTTTTGCTGACGTGTCCAACCAATCAAGTACCACACGATTTAATTTGAGCGATTTCAACAGCGAGAGCTACCGTACCGTACTAGTTTACGGTCGGTTATGAGCCAGCCAAAATTTACATCTTTTCTGAAGCTCAGAAAAGCAGTCGACCATGAGCATGCCGACGGCATTCTGGAGGGAAATTTTAATAGTAACAAGAAGATCGCAAGTTAGAGATAGGTAGTCTTAATGCTATAGATGACTGCACAACAGAAACATAGACGTTCGTACCTTTAGATAGTGTCGAAATTTGCCATTCTGTTAACTTGTGGGAATTCTCGAATTCGACTGTCAACAACAACAACAGTTGTAAAGCTGTAGGAAACTCAATTTTTTGTTGTGTTGAATTGGCTCAACACCGGCGCATTGCATTCACCACCATGTCAGAGGACAATAAGAGTATGGCAGCCCTTGTGGAGCAGGCATCTGGAATGGTCGCTATAGCACAAGGCAAGCTGAAGATCACACATGCAATGAAAATCGTGGGCTTCAACACACCTGAAAGAAAAAACATGAGGTGGTACCAACAAGTGAGGAGGAAATCAATGAGGCTTGGATCTGTACCTCTTCAGGTCGTTGCTGCTGTGAAGGCATCTTGTGGTGACAGCCAAACCACTCTGACTGGAAGCACTCCTGCATCTCGCGATTCCACTCTTCCATCTCCTGCTGATTCTGTTGACAGCCCAATTGTTGCAGGAGATGATATGGATATCGCTCTTGCTTCTGTATCAGCAAAGGAGGATACCACAAAGCCAAAGAGAAGGATAGACGCACAGCAAACAAGTGCAGAAGTCACTCGCACAGAAGGCCCAACTTACCAAAAGAGACAAAGATGCCATGAAGATCATTACCACGCAAATCGCAAAGCAGAAAAAGAAGCCTCAAGAAAACAGGAAGAGCATCAGGTCCATCGTTGAAGATATCAACGAAAGGTTCAACTCCAACGTAGCTCCAAAGACTGCAGCCAGATATGTACGCAATGGATTGGTCGGAACATCACCAATGAAGAGAGGACCAGTAAGTCAGTTTCCCAAAAGAATATGGAAGGCTTTGTGTGGAGCAGTCGTGACATACCTGAAGCTTGAACAGGCTGGTGGGGCGAAGCAGTCTTCTATTGCGGCTCTTTCCAGGAAAGTCAACGCTTGCGTCAACAAAGGAGGCTTCCACAAGACAAGAACTGACCTCACCATGAAGATCAAGAAAGAACATGCAGACCAGTTCCCATCGCTGGGAAAGCCAATGTTCAAGAACAGAGACGTTCTCTGTGGACGACCCATTATTTCCTTGACAGTTGGTTCGACACATGGAAAGCAAGTGTCATTGAGCTGGGTTTTGGCCGTGACCGCACACCGCAAGATCCACAATTCGGTGACAATGGTGGCTTCCTTGGCGAAGTGTTCTTCTTCCCTGGTCAACTGGACCGCATTATCAACTTCGATGAAACAGATGGCTCTCTGGATGACACAACGGGATATAGAGGAGGGAGACCTGCCATGACATTCTATGCACCGGACATTGCTGGAGGAGGAACAAGAGTCAATAAGAGTGGCTATTCATGCACGATCATTTGTGGAAGCAATGCCGCTGGTGATCCTCTGCCTCCTCACTTCCAGTTGAAGACATTAGCCACATCAGCTGAAAGGGAAAGGATCTGTGTGGATTGGTTCCAACACACAAAAGATACAGTCGGTACCTGGGGCTTTGAATACAAAACAAAACGTCCGTGCAGCTTTGGAATGAATGAGAGAGCCGGTATGAATGCTATTGAGTTAGACAAGTACATGAAGAATGCAATACTCACCTTGTACCCGGATATAGAAGATACACCCGGCAAAAGAGTTCTTGTGAAGGTGGACAGTGGCCCAGGAAGGAGCAACGTTGACATGCTCGCTGATCTGAGATTGCAGGGGCTGTATTTGATTCCTGGTGTACCCAATACAACTGGGGCGACACAAGAAACTGATCAGAACTATGGCCCATTCAAGACTGTGTACAAGGACAATCTTAGACGTTTGTCTCAAGCAAGATTCGACATGGATAAGAACCTTCAAGTGAGTGACTTACGTTGCTTGTCTTTGGTGGGAAAGATCCGTGGCTGATGTTGTTCTGCGGGATGCCTTCTCTGAGGCTTTTTCTGTCAGCATGAACCGGCGATGCTGGAAGAAGGTTGGAGCTGCACCGTTGACTAGGAACGCACTCCACCATCCCAATGTGCGCCATGAAATTCCTGATGACCGAGCTGCATCAGTGCTTGCTGCCACTGGTGCGGAAGAAGATCCAACAGGAAACATCGCCAAGCTCAAGAACAGGAATTAATGAACAGGTTCTTTTGTGACTTCTTGACGTCAAGTGGGATGGATGGTTCTCAATTGTCAGTTGCCGCTCCCATAAGGAAGACTTTCGTGGGTGTTACTGAGGCCCATTCACAAGCCCGGATTGATGGTATCAAGAATGCAAAGACCACAGGGCAAATGCACTATGTCACAGTGGCCGACACATGAATACCGATGAATTCTTCAAAGCAACCAAATTGAAACAGCGTGATGAAGCTGTAAAAGCTCTCGAAGACACAAAGAAGGCCAAGACTTCTGCCTACAATGCCGAAGTGGCGGCCAAGTTGCTGCTGCAGGAGAGGGGAGTCTTCAACGTAGAGACTGGCAAGGACTTCACAGTGGCTCAAATTAAAATTCTGTTGAAATGGCGGAGATGCCCAAAACCTGCGTCTCAAAGAAAGGTGGATCTCATGATTGCTTGCTTGGCTGGAGAGGATCCACCCGCGCCGGCGGTCGCATGGTCTCCTGAAGAGGAGTCCGAGCGGCAGAAGGCAAAGGGTATTGACATGGAGATGAAAGACACTGCCTTGGGTGTCGCGGCGACCCAAATGGCAAAGGCCGTGACACACAACATGGCCAATTTGGACCCCGAAACAAGGGCTGCACTCAAAGCTGCCATACAGGCCTCCGAATATGGTGAACCTACTACTCCTTCTGAGGCCGCGATGGCTGGGGAAGGTTCGTAAGGTCTTCGAAACAGTGGCTTTTCGTCATCGTGGACTCTTTTCCTATTTTGTTATTTCGTTTCTTCGATTGTGGGATCGTCAGTCACTAGAAAATGGGATCCACTAAAGGCGATAATGAGCCGTCCCTTAACTCTAAAAGTTTACATTCCATTAACTCAATAAGATGACTAGACATGGTCCGATTAGGGATTTACACCGGAAATCGGAAGGTGTGATGTGAGCAAAGAAAAGTACGTAGGAATCCTACTACGCTCCACGTGTAAACCTCGTAATTCACCTTAAACTAGTACGACTGAAGCCAGCAGCAGCAGCGAGTAACAACATGTTAACAGCAAGCTACGCTACGGCAGGCGGTAGCACACAAAACAGCATCGAGCGCAGCACAGTGTACTTGATTAGACACCATAGAAAAGACCGAGCTTTCAACGACGAAGGAAGAGGTTATCACCTGCGACAATCCCAAACGTTTCATTGGCCCACTCAGCGAGGGCACTGATTTGGCCATGGGCCATACATGTAGTACCAACATCATGGCTATTGGTAGGAGCCTGAACTCCCGCCGGGAACAGAGTGGCTACAGCCGCTGGGACAGCTCCTGCCAGGGTTGCAGCCATCGGAGCACCACCGGGATGGGATGGGAGCGGAGGGCCAATTCCAGCCGTCTTTTTCTGGGGTTGCGACAGCAGAAAGCTCGCTAGATGCTGCCCATTTCCACTGGAAGCACGGTTTGTAGATTGTGCTTGCATACATGCTAAAAGCGGCCGTGAGGGCGGTGATTTAGGCGGGAAGACCCACAAGTGGAGCAGCCCATGCTGGGGCACCGCCAGCGCCGTAAAGGCCAGACGAGACCTCCACAGCAACCGCAGTTTCGCGCACAACAGCTTCGGATATCTCGTTGTCCGTCACTACTAGCATTGTCAGCTCGTTTCAATTTCTTTCGTGCATTGGTCTCCTCGCGCGCGTTGGTCACGACCTGGAGGCTACGGGCAACGGGCAGTGCCAGCCACAACACCAGCTGCAGGCTGAGCCAATGCAGCAGCATTGGCGTCGTTCAATCCAAGTAAGGACGGAATGTTGGCGTTGTAGTTCCCTGCCATGTTGCAACGTCGAGTCAACACAAACAATACCAGACAGCAGCTGCTGGCATGGCTGGTGTCAATTGTGTCGTTTATAAAATAATAATGCACTCGTAGCCAGCATTTGAGGCGGGTTGGCGCGTCTTCCGCCTTGACGTCACCCATCGAAGACGCAGATCTCTCAATCTCCCTTGCAATTCGATAATCGCTAACTTTTCCTGAAAGTTGGGATTTTTCCAGCCTTCGCTGCTTTCTTTAATGCACGACTCCGTGTCATGATTTCTCTCGTTGACACCGAACGAAGCCAAAACCCAACTCAATCATCCACTGCTACCGGTATTGCACATTGCAAATGCAAAGCCTTCAAGTAGTGTCAACAATCATCAGAGCAAAAGTATCCACAAGGATCTCGTTCAAAGCTTGTCACCTCACTATTTTTATTAATTATCTACTTTTGGCATCAGCATCAGCAATATCCCTCACTACAACCACAATGTCATCTTGCCAACCTGTCGCTGGAGTTTGGTCGCGCCTCTTTGAGGAAGATCCATTGGGTGACACCCAGTCTGCCGATCGGACTACTCTGGTTCTTTGGACGCAAACACCCGTCAGCGGAATCTACGTTGACCTTCGACTACCCAAAGACAGTCCTGGACGATCGGATACCGTCGGCGTGACTCGGACTGCACGCCCTTCGGCACTTCGTGCCATTACGGGTGGACTTGACGGTACTAATGCGGATGTTTCGATCTTGACACGTCAAAAATCATTTGCGGGTGTGTTGACCTATTCCCTGGGAGATACAACCGAAGCCAAAGGAGAAGCATTGGCAAAAGACACGGTTCTTGCGGAACTTGCCAAAAATGACAAAGCAGCGCTCGGCTTGTGTACATGCTTCTGGAGACGTGACATTGACTACCAGCCTCCTTCTGGCGGACTCGATATTGGCGTGTGTGCCTCGTATTCGCCAATGGCAGACAACGGTGCCGTGGATTTGCGAGAGACGGGAGACGATGGCTCTTATGCCGAAGGATGGCACCGCGTCGGCGAAACTCACGCCGGACCATTCATGGCATTGCAACTCGTGTCGGAAAATGGACATGACAACGGCCGCATCGGATATTGGGTTCGGACAGGACATCGTTTTGCATATGCCATTGGTCGTCCCACAACAGCAGAATTGGCAAAGGCGTTGGGGTGTCCCCCGCAGACTCCTACCATCAAGGACCAAGTTGGCAAGACGTTGGAAGAAGTTATCAAGTCCTTGGAACAAGGAGACAATGGTGGCAATAAGAAGGAAGAGTTGCTGGGAGTGATTGGAAGCTACGTTGCAGCTTGTGGTGAGATTGACCCTGATACTGGAGCTTGGCGCATTTTGGACAGTACAAATCCTGGTTTGGTGCATTGTCACCTGGTGGGTGCAATCATGGACAAGAACTGTTGCAGCACTCTAAGCAAGGGCGACTCAAAAGATGCAGTCAAGGAAGGCGATAGTGTTCAGCAACATGTCTGTGGTGAAGGATCATTTGTTCGCAAGTGGAAGGTGTTGGAACTCAGCGGTTGTTCCGTTCCATTTCTATAATAGTCTCTTTGGATAGGCCCGCTAACCAGGTTCGTTGTACATGTAGTACTCATCTGTTGGTGCAGGGTTGATTGGGTTTGCTGAGTGCTATTCCATTCATTGCACCAGGGTATTTGAGAGGAGAAGGCTGCTTCGATGGCCCGTGTATGCCCAGTCTAGGGCTTTGCCAGGTGTTGAGCACTCGAAATGAGGATATCAGGGTTGTAGGTACATAGTAGAAAGCAATATACTGTCGTCAGGATCCGCGGAGAGCAGCCAATGAGACAGGAATACTGAAGTGGACCTTCACGGAGCTTTTGAGCATCTGCTTGAAGACATCACAATTTTCTCATCGGATCTAACAAAACCGATCAACACAATACTATTCCAACTAGCACCATGGTGGCTAGCATATCTGCCTCCGTGACCACCACAATGGCTGAGCCGCGCTATACTTTAACTGAATCTGAGCGTGAGGTAGTTGTGCCTTTGAAGAAGACAGTTTGTGAAGCAGAACAAGGCATTGCCTCCAGCAATCTACTCAGAGTACATGTATTTCAGTTGGCCAAGTAAGTATGTTAGTATGTTCTGGCTGGTGGTGCACTCTGCCTTTCCGGACTCTGACAAGAAGAGCTCAAGAAGCCACCCAGAAGGGTCTTTGAAAAGGCAAAGTCACTTGGCAAGAAGAGGAACTCAGCCATGGTTTTTTAAAAAAGTTAAAGCCAATGATCTTGAAATGGTTGACCCAATGCAGCTTGATGAGGATCTGTATGAAGCCGGTCCACATTTCTTTTACACCAAGTATGCATGATCATTCTGGAAGATACTGGATCAAGGCATGGATTTAGATTCGTGGTTGGCTGCTTGGATTGGGATGAAACACTAGCTGGACCACGTGGACTGCCACCACACTAGATGATGACCTAGCTACAGTACCGGTACCTAGTCTAGCTTGCCTTGGCCCTTGGCCTTCACCTTGGCAATAATCGTTGTCGTTGGGCCTGACACTCTGAAATTGCAGAGAAACGAGGATACTAGCTAGCTAGCTAGCTGAGCAGCTATTAATAGTTTCTCCCACCTTATTAGTACGTGTCATGTGTCATGGGAGATGGGAGGCTAATTTATTTGTCTTTGCTGCAGGTTTCAACAGACCGGAACTCAGGCATCTTCTGTGGTGGTGGGTGGAAGGTGACGGAAAGTTGGAAGGTAGGCCTATAAAGGTCAGTCAGGAGGAGTCGAGTCAAGTCTTCCTGTCCTGACGAAATAAATTACTAAATTACTAGTATCCGCTTGCAAGTCCTGGATATCCACAACACTTCCACAACTCTTATTGTCTCTACGTCGAGCCTCGAGAGATGTCGCTCTACCGACATCGCCTTTCGCCTTTCGTCCTTTTGGAGCGATCGAACCTCACGCTGTAATACGAGCTGATACGAATAGGCAAGTTTTAATCACAAGACACCAAGACTCTTGGCTTCGCTAGAGAGGCCCATCAGACATTTTGAGCCGAGGTTTTATGATTTAAAGCCAATAAGAAGCTTTCGGTTACTTTTGGCCTCATTGCGACAGTGGACAGCTGTACCACCCAGTGAACCCTTCATCACTACTCGAGTAGCGTACGGTACTGGTACTCAGTACTAGTCTACGGTGGCCATGCCAGTCAGCTTCGTTTATATTTATTTTATACTTATATTACTTCAGCCACCACAATGTCATTCGTACCAGCATACCCGGAGCCAAGGGTTGTGGACATCCAAGCATCCAAGCCAAAGCCCTGTAAGAAGGTGATTGCATGAGCTTTTCAGCTTTTCATGACATTGTATGACCACCACAGACCACAGCGCGGTTCCGCCCAAATATGTACCCATGTACCATGTACACTCACTACTGGCTACCGTACCGGTAGCTACCGCAGCACAGCTAGCAGTACTGTACGGAAGAGAGGTGCCAGCTATCATATCGGTAGTCTAGCTGTACCAAAGAATCTCGATACCGCCAGAGAAAGCAGTTAAGTAAAACAGCTACGCACAAAAAGGTTCCAGTGTTACCAGTAGGCGCAGTACTGTGTCATAATATTATTGATACTCGTAGCTTACGGTACGGTCTAGGAGTACGGTACTCGTAACCAGCAGTGGAACCTGTTCCTCCAGGCCATTGTGAGATAATGAGCCTTACCCCTGCTGGCTATGGTCTCTGAGACTCTGGGACTCTCTGATCAAAGATCGAAGACACGCAGACACGCTGTACTACAAAGTATTAATCCAGTCTTCTCCCTTTTTCAATGCCCAATGCTCCTGCGTGCGACAGTCTGTAAATCGTGTGTTCCCAAGGCTTTTTATTCTCTTCTTCCAGTTTGTTCTTCCGGTCGGCCCTTCGCTTTGCTAGGACACCAACCACTTCCATTCACAGAAAGCGAACTCTGCACAGCTCTCCTCTTCCTCTTCCAAACCAAAGCTCACAAAAACGATCTCACAATCTCAACAACAAGCAACCACATACAACAACAACAATCACAAAAATGAACCGCCAAGTCGTCAATGCAGCTCAATTGAACCAAACAGGGGCCTCCTGTTTGGCTGCCAATCAATTGGAAAAAGCTCAGAAATGCTTCCAAATGGCTCTGGAGTCTGTCACCTGCTCCTCTCTCAATGCCGTCCAACCACACGCGGACATGAAAGCACTCATGTTGTCCCAAGAGCAAAGCTCCAGAAGATGCCCACAGGAAAATGAGGGTTTCATCTATTCCAAGCCATTCTTCTTCAATCCTGAAGCGACCATCACAGAAGAAGATGTTGCTCCCTACGGTGGAGTCATTCTGTTCAACCTTGCGCTCACTTACCACGAAAGGAGTCGAACCGTTGGAGAATCATCTCTCCATGTTGCCTTGCGATTGTATGAAAAGTGCATATCCCTATTGAAGCACGCTACATCCTTCGACTGCTCCAATGTTATTATCGCTGCTCTTAACAACCAAGCGCGCATTCACGAGGAACTTTTGGACTTTCAGAAAGCTAGCATGCGGTTCAAGCTGTTGGCCGATTTCCTGCATCGATCTGACGTTCGAACCGATACATTGGAACAAGAAGATCTGCAAGACATCTTTCTGAATCTTTTCTTCTTCAAGATCCCCACTTGTGCTGCCATGGCATGATGATTTTACAAAGTTTGGTCAACCCAATGACTAATGATAACAACAACATGTACCTAAAGTGCTATATAAAATTTCAAAGCTTCTAATGAGAACAATCTACTACACATCTTTCATACAATTAATTACTAAGATAGCAAGTTGGTGTTTTGCGATCTGAAAGCCTTCGGTATTATCGAATGTAAACATTAGACTAGTGGATATCCCCAGATACAGCCATTAGAATCAAGTGCTCCAAAGCGAGAGCGGCTACACTTAGCGGTACCTGGTACCCAGCCAGGGACAATCTGCCATGGAAATTCGATTGGCGCCACATTCAACTTCTTTAAAGAGATAGATGTTCCTCACCAAGTAGAAGTAGGATTACACGAGATCTTTGGGCTTGGTTCTGCCGAACAAAAAGATTTGTTGACTGGGAAATCATTCCTTGTTTTCTAGCAAGAAAAGACCTGCATTTACTTCCTACATGTGTAGCTCACACAATCATTAAAAACTAACTACTACTAGAACTCTACCGCCGGCCATCAGCCAGCCTCATTGGCACAAATAAAATCCATTCAACAAGCAAGCCTCCACAATCTACCAGCCACCAATTACTACTCTTCGTCCTGATGGACCCAACCAGGGCAACCAATCGCTGGCAGGTTCTCCTGTGGTGCTGCACAACTGGCCATCTTTTCATCCCAGGTGTTCATGACACAGTACCACTCACCATCACGGGTCCCATCAATGACACCGGACTTGGCATCCATGATGCGCAAGATGGCCCTCCATTTGCCACAGCTCTGATTGCAGCAACGGACCCATTCATAGGGTTCCTTGGAGGTTGAGGTGGCTTTCTTGCGTCCTCGCGTCCAAGTGGGTTGTCGTGATTCATACGCCTCATGGCACTGTAGCCTCCGAACCCAGACACGCAGATGCTTGCGAGTGCGGGCATCCGCAGCACTTTCGGGTGTAGGAGGAGTTTCATACTCTTCTTCGGGTGCCGAGCATCGGGCACGTTCCGGGTCATTCTTGTTCATGGAACAGTACCACCTCGAGGGAAGTTTTTTCTCATCCACCACACCACGAAGACGCCGCCACTTTTTGCATTTGTCGCATTCCACCCAAGTGGCATTGCTGGAACCAGTGGTCTGCCCAAAGATGGATCCTCCATCTCGATCATCAAACTCATCAGTCACATCTTCTGTAGCCGTGACTCCCATGCTGGTAGGATTGACAATGGCGTCGGCGGTACGACTGGTTTCCACAGGTGCCTCTTCTACCGTGCGACTGTGGTCATTGTCACCGGGAGGGGTCTCTTTGCGTTTTCCCTTTTTCTTCTTTTTGCGTCCTCGGCGATTGTCGTTTTCCTCTTCGTCGTCACCCGGTTTGGGAGTGACGACAGTATTGTTGCCACTACTGCTGCTATGCAGTCGTTCCATCCAAAGGTGCTTGCGCATGGCTCCCATGAGTGCCGATCGGTCCATGCGAACCGTTTCTCCCCGATAGGTGAGATTGTCTTCATGTTCACTATCCGTGTCGACGATGCTTCCAGTGGCCGAATACTGGTCTTCTTCCAAGACACGGCGCATCTGTTCATTGACGGTCTTTTGCGCTTCGGAAAGACTGTCCGAGTTATTATTATTGGGCTGCTGCTGGTGTACTTTGGGAGGTGCTTTTTTGCGTGGCTTTTTGCGATTATCGGCGGGCGGAGGAGGCTCACTGGGAGCGGCAGCGGCACTGCTGCTGGCTTTGGTCTCCTTTTCGGGGTGCTGCCATGCATGGAAGAAGAGCACCAAAAGCAAAATCAGAAAATCAGGACAAACCAAACAATCCCATCCATACGGTAGAAGTAATCAACAAACCAAACCAAAGCAAACCAAACCAAACACACCTACCTTATCGCGTTCCTTTTTCTTCTTGGTCTTTTTATTCTTTCTACTACTAATGGCAGCTTCCACCGCGGGGTCTGATCCTACCGCAGGGGTAGCATCCGCTGCCTTGCGCTTGCGTTTGGGTTTTTTGGTCTTCTTGGCAGGGCGTGGTTCCGGTGCCGCTGCTTCGGATGCACCATCTTCCAGAGTCGGAGAGGAACGAGGAGACAGTGCCGCCTCTTGAGACACTGGGGGGGTGCCTCGGTCGGACATTTTGATTTGTTTGTTTTGTTTGTTGTCTGCAAAGAAGCAAAGAAGTGAGAAGACGATGTCGCGTGGTGTGCTCCTAGCTAGCTAGGTACGCTAGCTAGCTGGTAGCTCTAGCTAGGTTCGTAGTGTGGTGGTGTCGTTTGTTGAGGTGCCGAATAACGTCAAACAGGTCCTGTGGTCCGACCGTCGTCCGTCGAAGATCCAGCCATTCAACTTTCCGATGGTTCATTTTTCCGAAAGTGACCATCACTCTCCTATCTACTAGCTACTAGCTAGTAGCACCGCTAGAGACCACTTTGCAGACAGCGACAGACAAATTAGTTGATTGAATTTACCATGAGCGTCAATGAAGTCAAGTTGAAGAAAGCTCCCATTAGCTTTCAAGTCAAAGGAACAGGACCTGCTACCAGCCGAACCTTTGTGATTGGGGACGAAGATCATACCATTGGCAACTCCGCGCGGCACATTTTGATGCAAGACGCTCGTGTGGCATTTGCCGGATACTCGGTACCTCATCCCAGCGAACCGATTATGCACGTTCGGATTCAATGCAAAGCCGACAGCGGTTGCACGGCCATGGACGCATTGAAGGATTCCTGTCAGACGCTACATTCGCAGTGCGATATTGTCCTGCAACGGTTGGAAGAATTGTTGCCCGAAGTCAAGGAAGATCGATTGCAGATGGAAAAAATCATTTTGAAGGATAACGAGTTTTTTGAAGAGCAAGAAGAAGAAGAGGAGGATGATGAAGAAATATTGGAAGATCAAGATGAAGATGCAGATGTATACATGGAGGAATAGTAATACATGTAATGGGTGGATGAGAGATTCAAATACGACAATCCATGCTTTTTTGATCTGGCTCAAAAGTACACGTAAAAGCGAAGGATCCGAGGGTTGTTTTCTGGTTCGTACAGTCAAGCAAGTTCCATGCTATCTATGAAACAACAACTAATCAACAACAAACTACCGGTACCACTGGCTTGGATCCGGTATCTGATGACAAGACAAAGTGGTCTCGAATCTATGATGAGAAAGAGTCCATACCAAAGAAAAGCAGAATATTTTGTTTGTTTCAAATTTGTTCAGTCCATCGAGCCCACCAAGAGCTGGTTGGTTGTAAATGAATTTAAAATATCCAATCGTCAAAGAGTTTTCTCTTTGTAATAGCTATCGTTTTGCGTGATACTTCTTTTGTTGCCATTGCTGAATTAAAAAACCCACAATGAACTTATCATGCAGCAAACGTTTTCTGCAGCAGCTTTAAGCATTCTGCCCATGAGGTTTGAGCAGCTTCGTGATTGTACGCAAAGGCCTCGTTCGGATTATAGTCTTGCGCTGGGTTGCTGAAACCATGCCTGGCACCGACGAGTTGTAACAGCCGGACGCTGTGGCCATGATAATTGAGTGTGTCAATAGCATTCTTTAGAACGGTATCTTGCGACACAAATGGGTCCAACTCCCCATTGCAGATGAGAATGTCAGCTGTCTGGCCAGGAGTTGCCGAATCCGTCCGTGGCGGTGGAGGGGGGATCCCATCAAAGACACCGTGAAACGTCACCATGGCTCTCATACCCGGAATCTTCATGCGTCCAAGCTCCAAAATACTGTGGCCTCCCAGACACCAACCCAGAGCGCAAAGTCGGGTCATGTCAACCTCGGGAGAAGCTTCCTGCAATCCCTTGAGAGCGGCTTGTATCCTCGATTGTAGCACGAATCGCTCTCCCGAACTTGATTTGTTGCCATCCAGTACCTTGGTCCGAGCTTGGCTATATTTGGTACGATCGTCTCCCCATGCCCACCCCGTGTCATCGGACAGAATATCTGTGACCAAAATGACGCATCCATGTGGAAAGATTTCCTGGTTGGTGGCGAGTAGATCCGCTTTCCAGAGAAGAGATACGTCGTGAGGGCCAGCCCCGGTATGAAACAGCAACACACCCGGAACTTTTTTGTCGTTGTTGTTGGCATTCGTTCGTCGAATCAAATGTCCATAGAGCGTCGTTCCATCCGAAGCATCTTGGTATTGAAACTTCGTGGTCTCACTAGATTGCTCGGAGCGAATCCCATTCGTCTTCATGGATGCTTCATCTTTATTCCATGCATCAATCACGGCATTGGCAAAGTCCATATCTTTTGCCATTTGCGGGGTCTCCTTCACGAGCTGTTCTGGGTCTAGCCCGGCTTTGGTAGGAGCCCATGACAGGGCCATTTTTCGTTCTTCTGTAGAATGATATCTCTCCACGTCCCGTTTCAAGAATGACGATTGGACGTAGAATGCAGAGGCGGTAATGACCACAGTAGAGACTAAGAAGAGCGTCAGTAATCTATGCACCATCTGATTTGTCTCTACTAGCTCGAGTTTTGAAGCTGCTTCCTCTTCTATTCTGCCTCCTTCCTGATCTGAGATCTGAGATAACAATTTGAGGTATCTTGGTATCTTCTTTTGACGTTCAATCTTTGAAGCTTTGACCTGACTTCAATCATGCCAGCTTAACTGGCTTTTCTAACTTGGCGCACCTCGAGTCGAGGTGCGCCCAATCTCTCTCAACGGTTAATAATTTCTCTTCTCAAGTTCTCCTTGGCTCAAAATGGACAACAAACGTTCGCTCCATGGAATCAGGACGCTTGACAATGCTCTATAGGATCCATCAAGCCTTCCGATGCGTAAGAGAGTAATATCGAATCGACTAGCCCCACTGCTGCTTCTTGTTTTGTTACTCGTGGGGACCAGCAACGGGAGTGCAACGAAACGGATGGGGAACCTGCGCAACAATATGCGACAAAGGGGCATCAACAGAAGCAAGAAAAGCAGCAGAAAGAAGGGAAGTACAAAACGAATGAGGCTCAAGAAAACTTCTACCAAGAATTCGCCTCCAGAAATAATAACGAAAAAGCAGAAACGGAGACTGGGGAACCGGGGCGGGTTTTTGGATCACGTGTTCCCACTCAACAATCGACGAATGAGCAGTTACCGAAGCGGCAGCAGATACCAAAGTAGATGGTCAAGCAGGAGCAGTAGTGGTGACGATTCCAGCAGTGATAGCTACGATGGCTTTTATACTGGTGTCAGTCGGGATGGCCCCGGTCCAGGCGAAGGATTCGTGTATCGGACGGCCGATGTTACTGGTACTCGTCCCTTCCCACAGGGATACCACGACCCCTATTACTATGACCCGTACCATTACGACCCGTACCATTACGAATATGACGGGGGAAAGGGTAAGGGTAAGGGTAAGGGTGGATACTCGAAGTCAAAAGCCAAGGGAAAGGGTGGTGAAGGGTTCATTCCCAACACAGGATATATAGCCAACACGGGATACATTCGAACCAGACCACGACGAAGTTGTAGAAGCCACGGGAAAGGCAAAGGGAAGGGAAGCTATCGAAGGGACGATTGCGACATTCTAAAAATAAAGCGACCTGGATTCAATGGGGTGTTCCCGCCTTTTGCAGGACCACCATTCCCTCGGGAACCATCTTCACCAGTGTCCGGCACTCTCGAACCGTCAATTGCTCCTTCAATATCAAGCTATCCCTCTGCGCTCCCCTCGAGCAACGCACCCTCTTCATTCCCATCAACTTCGCCCAGTGAGTTGCCCTCATCAACACCATCCACTACTCCGTCATCTCTACCTTCAGCCATACCATCAGTTAGCATCCTTCCAAGCATTACGCCCAGTGAAACCCCTAGTGCAGAGCCTTCCGTCAGTTCACAACCTTCTGCGAGCTTCCGCCCTTCCGAATTTGCTACTGGAAGTTCTGCTCCTTCCAGTTCTTTGGCTCCATCAAGCATTGAGACAACAAGTACACAGCCATCAACATCGTCAAACCCATCATCAGTCTTGGCTCCTTCGATCTCTAGTAGCCCTTCATCATCAACTACTGCCGACTTGACATTTGCCCCGACCAGCTCAACAGTAGCCCCCACCACACTTACAACTGCTCCATCCATCCTGACAGCTGCTCCAACAACACTGACAATTGCCCCAACCACCCTGACTACTGCCCCAACCACGCTGACTACTGCTCCAACCACAATCACAGCTGCCCCAACCACATTGACAGCTGCCCCAACCACGCTGACAGCTGCCCCAACCACCTTGACAGCTGCTCCAAACAACAGTTACAGCTGCCCCAACCACACTCACAGCAGCTCCACCACCCTGACAGCAGCTCCAACCACGCTTACAGCAGCTCCAACAACAGAAACAGCAGCCCCCACTACACTCACAGCAGCCCCAACCACCCTTACTGCCGCCCCAACCACTCTTACTGCTGCCCCAACCACAACTACAGCAGCTCCTACCACACTTACAGCAGCTCCAACAACAGAAACAGCAGCCCCCACTACACTCACAGTAGCCCCAACCACAACCACTGCAGCTCCAACCACACTTACCTCAGCTCCAACAACAGAAACAGCAGCCCCCACTACACTCACAGAAGCCCCAACAACAGTCACAGCAGCCCCCACCACACTGACCTCTGCCCCTACAACACTAACAGCAGCCCCCACCTCCTTGACTACTGCCCCCACAACAGCACAGCAGCCCCAACCACTCTACGCTGCCCCCACCACTCTTACATCAGCCCCAACAACAGCCACAGGTGCCCCCACCACCCTTACTCTGCCCCAACAACAGTTACATCAGCCCCAACAACCCTGACCACAGCCCCAACAACACTGACAGCAGCCCCTACAACACTGACAACGGCCCCTACAACACTGACAACAGCCCCGACAACAGTAACCACAGCCCCGACCACAGTAACCACAGCCCCTACAACACTAACCACAGCCCCACCACAACAACAGCCCCACAACACTAACCACAGCCCCAACGACGCAAACAACAGCCCCAACCACACAACAACAGCCCCACAACACAACAACAGCCCCAACAACACTAACCACAGCCCCAACAACACTTACTGCAGCTCCAACAATGATGGAAACAACAACTGCTCCTACCATGGATGTTACAACCATAGCCCCAACAATGATGGAAACAACAACTGCTCCAACCATGGATGTTACAACCATAGCCCCAACAATGATGGAAACAACAACTGCTCCTACCATGGGTGATACAACAGCCCCAACAATGATGGAAACAACAACTGCTCCTACCATGGGAGATACGACGGCCCCAACAATGATGGAAACAACATCTGCTCCTAGCATGGCAGCTACAACAGCACCGACTCCTCCTGGCTCCGTTGCAACATCTTCACTGCTCAATCTTGTCATCTCACAGACCTTTGGAAGATTGCCAACCCAGACAGAAATTGATGGCCTCATGGTGCAAGTCAATCAATTTTACAATGATGTGCTTACAAACGTTTTTGGTGCTGATTTCATGAGTTTCACAGCTACAGTGACAGATTCAAACAGTAATGTGGCAGGGCCATTCACAATTGCAATGATCAATCATGATGATGTAACAACTTTTGCAGATGGAGCAACTATTCCTTCCCAGGCAGAAGTGGACCAGGCCATCCAAGATGCTGACTTGAGCAGCTTCATCCAAAATTACCTTCCAAGTGTCCTTCCAGAAGGCAACATATTTATGAACACCATTATGGCAAGTTCTAGTTCAACCACTGGGGGGTAGTCTTGCTGTGGGCAAGACTTCCGGGGCAATGTCACAACATTGAGTTTCTAGGCTGGTCAAATCACAAGCAGAGATCGAGAAGATGGGCATGTGCACAGAAGGCATGGGGGGTGACAAGCTGCCAATGACAAAGAGAATGGGGATAATAATCGTTTTGGGGGGGTGGCTCTTCAACAAGTCCAACGGGATCTTTGTCAATATCATACTTGAATAAAACCTTAAAATGGGGGTCCTCTTCATTTAGAACTACTACGTAACCTTGTAGCTAGCTGCTAGCCTAGCAGCTAGCCACAAGTGCACATTCCCGGGGAGTGGAGAACATCAATGCCACCCCATGCTCACCAGTGCTTTTAGGCATGGAGCCACTGCACACCACCGCTAACAAAACAGCGGCACCACTGCCCACGACGGGACTACATGTACCGGTATGTAGTACGACTGTACCGTACGCTGTGCCACCGCGGTGCACAGAGGAGCAACAGTCGTTGAGTTGAAAGATGCACACATGATCGTTACGATTGACCACGTCATCAATTTGCGCTTTTCTTCCTTCTCAATTGCTTCCGTCGCGCCCTTGGTAGCTTCTTGACCATGTCATGATCCCGTCGGCTACAGCAAATTCAACGCGTCATAGTCTAGTTAGTTCCCTCGTTATCTCATCAGTAATCGCTTTGTCAAGACATTCAAATACTCATCCATTAGTGAAAGATTATCGAGAAACACAATGACCTCCTTTACAAAACAACTCCTTTCACTGCTGCTTCTTGCGTCTTCTACTCATGCCTTTTTGGTAGGAACGACCCCGATTACACGCCAAGTCACATCCTTGAACGAAGCCACGGGTGGCTGGGGCATCGGTCAGAGTCGCGAAATTAGTTCCGAGGAGTATGCCAAGAGCGACCGCCAGGCGTTTCAGGGCTACGAAATGACGGATCGAGGTGACTTTATGCGCAATGTCAAGAGCGACCAGGACGCCATGAGGAAGGCCGAGCTCGACGAGTTGATGGGTGTGGCTAAGTTTGCGGGCATCGACGCCAAGGACCCCAAGGAACGTTTGAACAAGTTTGAACCGGACTTTTTGGGAGATGAAGATGATATTGATCTGAGTGTTTAATAAACTATTGTTGAGAAGAGAGTGGTGTGAGACGACGATAACGCAGTTCCACGACTTGGAAAGCGACTGTTTGGAAGAGATTTGTCTGGTGAACGGAAAGAATGACAGCACACTGAGGTGTAATTATGATCACATCGATTGCAGAGTGAACGGCAAATGACTTGTACATAGGCAAACTAGAGAAAGAGATTGCACATACTATTACAGTACAACCAATAATAGTAAGATATCAACTGAACAACAACAAAAACAATAAATCTATTGCATTACAATTTGTTTGGAAAGGGCTTGCTTGACACCTAACCGGAACTGTATGGCGGACCGTAGTCCGGGATCCTCTTTTGCTTCTTCTAGCAATACCCGATCTTGATCCATAGTCGTGGATCGCAACAGTTTCAATGCTGCTTCTCGATCTGCCTCGGCCATGATTCTCCCGGCTCCGGCACCTTCCAAAATACGACGTTTCCCCAACAACTGCAAGGCAACAATATCATTGGCTTTCGCATCACTGTCTAGAAATCCATAATCTTGCAAGAACCGATCATTGCCGGCCACGCCACCACCATAGGCAATATTGATTTGTTCTCCCGCCTTGACGGGAGCCCCCGCCACAACTTTGAGAGATCCTCCCGGTACGGCCCGCCCCGACAAGATGTGCGGACTGGATCGATCGTGATTGCACATGTCCAAAAAGGGAATCAAGAGTCGATAGGATTTGCCTTCACTACTGTCCCCTTGCACCGTCAAGACCCGCGACGTAATGAGCCATACGGCCCATTGCAAGTGTTCGGATGTGACGGGGGTACCATCGATCCAACGGGGAAATGATTCGTCGATATCTTGATCGAATCGCATTTGACACCGTTGTCGTCGTTTCAGCGTTTCGTCCACGACGGTGGGAGATTGCAATGCCTCCAAGGCGGCATCCGAAAAGAAATCGGTACTACCGAGGGAATCGTCTCCGCGAAAGGGAGGCAGCATGTCATAGTAGGCTTTGCGCGGATTGTTGTTGTTGTCTGGTTGTTGTTGCTGTTGTTGTTGACAATAATCCTTCAACAATTCCAACGCTGGCAGAGTGGGATCTCCTCCTTCTTGACCCAGATTAATGGCCATTTCGTAGGGGATATCAATAATGGCATCTCCCTTTTTCAAATCTCGCATGGCCACGACACCTCGCAACGATCCAAAGTAACCCAAAGCGGCACGTTTCAAATTGCCACCGGCTCCGTGTTGTTGCTCTTCCATATAGTCATAAAACGCCAGTGCTGGTTTGGACCGGTCCGTGGCAACATTGCTGGAAGAAGAAGAAGCTGCAGTAGTAGTAGAAGCACCTCCAAATCCTTTGATTCCGGCTGGGGCGGCAGCACTCTTATTCTTGGTCTTGGTCTTTTTCTTTTTGGCCGCCTTGGCCCAGAGACTGGTAGTGCTTCTTCTGGTTGTTGTGGATGATGATGATGTGTGGATACCACCAACGGCAAACCGATTGTGGAGAGACGCAGAAAAGGCCAAGGTGCCAGAGGCTGCCACCAGAAGCACCAAACTCAAAACTGGTATAAAATTTCTACTAAAGACAGTCATGATCCTACCGTATCAGTCCTCCTGCAATATCAATAGATGGTAGTATATTGGCAGTTCTACAGCTCGTTGTAATGCAAGATATGGCTGATATCGATGGTGTGACAGCAAGGAGATGGTAGATGGGAGAGATGTTGATTTGAATGACGTCATTATTCAGTCCCGAGTTCCTGAAGTTCGTGACTGTCACTCACCACCACCCAACATTTTCCAAACTCTTTCGGAAGCCCAACCTTTTCTTGTTTGTCTCATTTTCTTCGAAGGATCCACAAAATATCGACACAAGCAACCCCCCACCATCGATATCAACATGCCCGAAGAACAGCAACCAGACCATGATTGGGACAAGGTGATTCTGTCGTCCCTCAAGAAGGAAACTAAGAAAGGAGAAGAGACTGTGGATGTGAAGCAATTGCGAAAACGAGTCCTTCAAAACCTGGAACTCGACGAATCCGATAAAAAGGGCAAGAAAGCGTTCAAGAAAGCAATGAAGGGACTCGAGCAGCAGGAATGTCTCACCATTGATGCCAATGGAGTTGTATCCTACCTCAAAAAGAAAAAAGAGGACAAGAAGGATAAAAAACGAAAGAAAAAGGAAGAAAAGAAGGAACGCAAGAAAAAGAAACAAAAGAGAGAAGAACCGGAAAAGGAAGAAGATGCTCCAGAAGAAGACGATGATGAGGCGGACAGCAAGGAACAGCAAGGTAATGAGGAGGAAGAACAACAACATGACAATGAACCAGAAAACCAAGAAACACAAAATTCTCAAAAAGGCGTTCCTTGTCCTGGAAATCCCGGTGGTGTGACACGCTTATTCCTTGGCAATCTACCCTTTGCCGTCGACGAAACTTCCTTGAGCGAATTTCTACCCAACACTGTGACGCACATTAAATGGATCACCGACAAGGAAACTGGAAAATTCTACGGTTCCGCCTTTATCGAAATGGATACCCCATCGGCCGCCGCAAAGGCCGTCGAACAAACTACCGGATCCAAACTCATGGGACGTCCCGTCAAAATCAATTTTGCACCCGCGCGACCGGGGGATGTATGGCCTCCGGCAAACAAGGTCATTTCGGGAAATGGAAACGCAAAAGGAGGACAAGCAGGAGGAAGCGGTGTCCAAGCCATGGGAGCCAAACCCGACAATTGTGTCAAACTCTTTATTGGAAATCTCTCCTATGATATTGACGATGACGCCATTACCAAGTTCTTTGACAATGCCGGTGCCGAAGTCAAGGCCGTCCGGTGGTTGTCGCATAAGGAGACTGGTGATTTCAAGGGATGGTACGTTCTTTCCGTAACATAAATAAACAATCATGTGGTAACGGTTGGCACGGTGCTTGCTCAAGACTTGTTCTGACCAACTTTTTCTTTTCACTCGCTCTGGATTGGTGGCAGTGGATTTGTGGAGTTCTGGAACTCGGAAGCCTGCGACAAGGCTGCTACATTGAATGGAAAGAACCTGCTAGGTCGACCAATTCGCATTGATTGGACGGATTGAGGCTAGTGACGGCTTTCGTGCCCACCATGGCCTACAGTACTCCACCAAAAGCACAACTAGTACCGTATCGGTTGGCGAAGATTGTGGCTCTGTAACGGCGGCATGAAATACTGATAAGGAATCTTTCTAGCTGTGGCAGGCACCAACTAGCTAGTGAACAAATAATGCAACTGTTAGCTGGCTAAAAAACGTCACCAGAGACTCAAAACCACAACAATCATGTTGGTCATAGTAGCTTGTTTGACTGCTTTCTTTCACACACTGCCGCGATGCTTTGCACTTTACATCAGTCAATGTCTTATGAATTAACGATATACTAGCGTGGGAGCATGAAAGCAGACCTCTCGTCACCTCTCTCTAGAGTAGCTAGCTAGAGCTCCAATCGTCTACAGGGGGCATTGGGTCAAATGGCCATGGAACTTGCAGAATGCCCAAACCTTGCAATTCGCGTGCATACTGAGCTTCACTTACTTCAAGGAGCCAACAAACCTTCGACCTCTACTAGAGCTGATTTGTTGCAACCATACTGATAGTGGACGATGAGCCCGAAGCTGCGTACCGTACTTGTGGTACCCACCAACCTTAGCGAGTCTAGCTAGACACATCGAGATAGCTCTTCTAGCTAGCTAGCGATACAAGTAGAAATCGAGGGAATTTTCTGCCAGCGCACACTTTCCAAATCCAGTTTCAAGGACGACCCGTATCGTCCACCCCGGCCAACCATTGATACTGTAGCTAAAGCTGGACCGGAGCCAGTCGAGCTGATGTGTGTGTGTCGGGACTGCATCCCGTGGATTAGGAGCCTGTCGTGTTTTTTGAGTTAGGAACGGCGTGGCTTCAGGTGGCCAAATTCGGGGGGAGGTCGCGCTCAAGGTTCATGTGGAGCGAAATTTTGACGGGGCTCTGCGATGAGGGCCGTAGCGGCACAAATTACGACTGTGGTCGCACCATGAAAAAGCTCCATATCGTATCCTCCTGTACATTGGGGAGACAGCCAGACGGAAAATAGTTAGTTTCCACTCTACCAGTGCCTCACAATTTGACAAAGTCTGCCCCCAAAGTGAACAAATGAGGCTAACAAATTTGCGCTGGAGATCCTACATTTTCGAAGCAGTACCATTGGACGGCTGGCCACAGCACCGTCTCTACTGGTAGCACCACACGAAGCCTTTGTAAAACACAAAGAGAACTCTACGAGCCAGTGGAAGTTTCGAGTGAGCAAGAGAAGTTACATTAGCAGTTGGTATACCATCGCTTGGATTCATCTTTCTTTCGCTGTAGCCTTCGACAACTGAGCCACCAAGAGAATATTGCTATTGCAAACCATGAGCGGCACGACAGGTTCCAGTACGGGCAGTTCAGATGTCAGCCTAAATGATCTGAGCGCCAACCACAATAATGAGCTGTTCGCGAATGCAGTTGCAGATTCTTGTGTCGATGCATTGGCGCAGATGGATCTTTTTCCGCCCCCAGAGCAAGCTCTAGAAGACGGCACCCTTCAGGATGACGATAGCAGCAGCAAACCAAAGCCCAAGGAAGACAAACAGTTTCTACTGGCAGATAATACTGGATACGTGGATGTCATGGGTGAAACAGAAAATCTTTGGAACAAGGCAATAACTACTCTTTCAAAAAACAAAGCTGAAACCCCCAAGATGCTTCCGAATAGCTCCACCTATGAAGACCTTGACACGAATGGAGTAGCGGGAAAGACTCTAGGAAAAGGAGAGTTTGCAAAAAAGAAGGCTGCCTATGACATGAGCCCTATCATGTTGGATGGAGACATTACGGGAGGAGAGGCTCCTGGCATGAGCGACAATGACAACAGAAGGGTAGGAAGGTAATCCCATCTTCCGACTATTCGATTGACGGAGAGTCTGCAATGCTGTGGGGAGATGATCCTGAAAATGCTTACTTCAAGTATATGATGGAACAAGAGGCTGAGGCCCGTGCCCTTGAGGGGAAGGATCAAGACGACAGCCTAATGGCAGAGAGCGCCCGACAGGAATTACTGAACAACACGGGCTACGGAGGTGGAAACTCCTCCCTGGAAGACGATACGACTCTGGGGCATGGAAGCAAGGCCATTGGGTGGGAGCCCTCGACAATTGCAGGCGGTCCCTCGACAATTGCAGGCGGTCAACTCTCCACATTGACCCCCTCGCATAACCCATCTGGATCACAGAAAGCGTATGTAAAAAATGGCCAACTCATTATCCCCAATGTCATTTACGTTCAAGATGGCACTGATCCGGACCCCCAGGCTCAGGCTCGTAACTGGAACAACAGCCCAATAGAGAACTTCGTGGCGAACGACCCTGTAAGGAGCAAGTCTCCTACAAATAACAAATCCAAGAGAACAAAGGAAGTTCCAGAGCAACCCCGAAGATCATCCTCGCATCGACAGAGTGGTGCAAGCAAAGCAGCAACCAAACAACTTGCAGAGGAAGGTGAAGGCGCCATGATGGATGACAGGTACAAGTCAGGATGGTATACTCATCGCCTCTTGATTGGCTTCGCCTTGTTTTTCCTTGTCTTGACCACGGGGCTGGTAGCAGCGCTGATTGTATACCGCAACTATTACGCCGACGATGGCACGACCACCGACACCACAACCTCACCAGCAAGTCCTACGAGTACATCGACTAGCTTGGGTGAGATTGGGAACCCCCTTACTTGGTCTCCGTCTCCGTATCCAACACCATGGCCCACACGATGGCCCACCACGAGTCCAACTGTGGGGATTCCAACAAACTTGCGTCCTCACGTTCTTGCTAGAGGGCCGACGAGGCTGCCTACGTGGGCACCCACAGGTATACCCACTTGGATGCCCACTGGAGCACCATCGTTCAAGCCCTTTACTGATTCACCAACGAGGTCCCCGACTTCTGATCCAAGCGCGGCCCCCACAGGTTCACCAACAAAAACTCCCACAGGTATTCCCACTGGTATCCCAACGGCTTATCCAACCTTTCTACCAACAACGACGCCAACCGCTGTCCCAACTGGATTTCCAACCTCGACGGAGCTGCCAAGCGCCATCCCCAGTTTTAGACCATCCAGAGAGCCGACAATATCTCCAACCAAACTATCGTCCCCTCCGTCATCCCCTCCTACAACCGAGCCTACACCTACTCTTTTTCTGCCTACTACAGCCGAGCCAACACCTACTCTTCTTCTGCCTACTGTAGACCCTTCTGTGGACAGCGACCAAAACACAACCATTGTCATTGTCTCTCCTGCCGATGTTCCCACAACAACTCCAAGTGATGCACCAACGACGACGGCGACAACGACGACACCTTCGATTGCACCTGCGACAACTGTGCCTATCACATCTAGCCCTGTGACCAGGCCTCCGGTAGCTGGAGCTCCACCCGTATCAAAACCAACCACCGCTCCAACCTCATCAGGTTCTGTGGCGGAAACTACTTTACAGCCACTCTAACAATCCAACATCCAAGCCAACACCAAACTTCTCAAAGCCCAGTGACCGAACCAACAAGTAGCCCTCCGACAGTTCAGCCAACACCAAGGCCCACGCCCATGCCAACAGATCAACCATCGCCAGAACCAACTAATCCAGTCCCAACAAGGACACCCACCGGCACGCCAACAAATCCACCCTCAACCGCAAGCCCTTCGACTCAACCACCGGTCCCTTTCTATGTAGAACTGGGTCATGTAAAAAGTTTCTTGTTGGAATATTCTCCAATGTCCACGGATGAATTGGATGATGAAC